>OVAX01000124.1:40822-87340 GCA_900406405.1 Lepidium africanum | reverse complement strand
TTAAACCCAATTTAAAAAAAAAAAAAAAAAAAAAAAAAACAAGTGTCAACCCTAAATTGTATGGAAGTAAAAATAAATTATTAATTTATGAGACAAAATTTTTATTGAAGTTTTGTGTTTTACTTTCTTTATAGTTGAATCATTCTAATAAACAATATCTTCCAAGAGTGGTTTTCTAGCATCCTTGATTCTCATTAATAATTGTTGAGTTTATTGAGTTTATATAATTTATTTGAATCATACTTTATTTGATATGTGATCTTTTAAAATGTATTTTATTGGGAATAACATATGTGTATTACTTGAGTTTTATTTGTATAGTAATATAAGTTAGAATATATATATATATATATATATGTATATATCAAAATTAAATATTGATAATATCTTAAACAACTTTAACTGATTTCTTTTGTTGAACTTGTGTCTTTTCATTGGAAAATTTTGCTTAGAATATAATTTATAATTGTTTTTATTCATAAATATTTTATTTATTTATTGTATATGTTACCTAGAAATATGTATTTTTACTATTTTGTAGGATTTTCACTGTTTAAAATTTAAAATTAATGTTTTAAACATCTAATTGTAATTTTTTAAGATGTAGATAATTATGTGAATCAAATATTATCAACAATTTGTTCTTCGTGCTATTTAAATTATATATATGTAATAATATAAGTTACAATCGTAATAAATTGCAGCAAAAGTTAACAATATTCCAAACAATTTTAAGGTAATAATTTTACTTCTAAAATATTTTTTTACTACATCTATTCATTTATATAATATATTTTTTTAAATGCATCCATTTATTAAATCATAAACGTTAGATAATTTTTTAAAAAAATCAACAATGAAATGATTTGTTGTATTATCTAATAATATAATTTAAAATATCATAATATATTAAATTTATAAATTAATGATAATTCAAACCATTATAAAAAAAAAATTTATTGATACGAGTTAACCGCGCAGTTTCAGTTACTAGTAATATAAAAATACTCCAAGAAAATTCCCATATAAAACATGTACTAAAACATGTACATGTTTACTTTTAAATTATCGTAAACGTTTTGAATTATAAGGTTGTTTCTCTATTTCACGCCCAAAATAGAGTCTAATTCAGCCAGTTTAGTCTGTTTATTACGTAACCGGATTTCATAATACTCGTATGGATCATCCATCAATTTGAACTTTTGTGCCATTACCCTTTATCCATATATAAACCAGGAGATATCAAACCGGTGATAACTGAGGTAAACCGGTGCTGGATTTGTTTGCCTTCATTTCAACTAAAGTGTAATAAACAACAATAGACAAAGAAACCATAAAAAAAAGAGGAACCAAAGCAAACGCGGCATAAAAAAAACGATATAGTTTATCTTCTTCACAAAACCAAATTTTTTATGGAAACGACGTCGTTATTGTTGGAAGAGATTTTGTCTCCAGCAATAATGGCGTCGTTTCCATAAAAAAATTTGGTTCTGTGAAGAAGATAAACGACTTCGTTTCTTTTAATTTGTCTCAGCCTTTAACAGCTCCTAAACAACGTCGTTTTAGAAATATTGCCACCTCATATGTCATTAAGCCACATTACTGTACGCTTAGGCAAGATTAACGGTTGACTGACGGTTTTAAGAAATTGGCACCATTTAAGTAGTTCGTATAGAGTTTTTAAATATTTTGTAAAGTTATTAAGAAATAAGAGGGATTTAATAGTTTATAACGAAATCTGCACTGTGGCGAAAGTTCGTTGATAAATAGGCTTTTTTCCCATGTAAGTTGTTGAAGTGAATAAAAATGAAAGTGTTAAAATGAATGGGCCTAAGTCGATAATGCCATCCAGTTCTATGTTGTTTGTTGGGCCTATATCTTTGTATTTGCAGTCCACGAAAAAAGATAAATGGATTCTCCAGGATTGTTAATCTCGGCAATTGCCGTGAGTAGGCTGCTGCTTTTCTCGTTTCTCTTTTTTGATCATTACAGGTAATTATCGAGCAGACACAACTTGTCCAGCTTCCCAGAGAACATTCACAAGCTCTTCAGCAAAAACACTTACAGAGACAGAAATTTGGAAGATTTCAACAATTACTACAATATGTTGTTTTCTTTGTGTGCCTGTAACTTAAGAAATAACAAAAGCATACATATATAATGAAATTGCTGAAACAAAATTTATGTTATTCAGGCCAAACCGACACAAACAAAAAGCATAGGTAGGTTTTTTGTGTTTAATAGTAACTATAATGATAATTCTAAAACAATGGAAAAAAAAAAAAACTAGTCTTCGTCGTCAGAATTATCGAATGTTATCTTCTTAGCTTTTGGAGCATCAGCTGCTATTTCTTTGAAATGAGCTCCATACAATTTCGATTCCTACAATTTTTTATCAAACAAAAGACAAATCAATCACTCCACATGATGAAGAAGACGAAGAAGTGATTTGTGTGAAGAATCAGGAATGTAGTGAAGAAATCAAACCTTTTTCTTTACATGAGTACCAAACTTCAAAAGATCAGCTGGCACGACTTGTCCTGCTTCCCTGAGAACATTCACAAGCTCTCCGGCAAGACCCTGTAAGAAGTAGACAATTTTTTAATTGAATGATCTTAGTTCTCATCAACTCTGTGAAGAGGCCGCTCGGAGAATCTATGAGAGTGTTTTCAGATTTACCTTGTTCAGTTGCGTAAAGAACGTGTGTGCAACACCCTTTTTACCCGCTCTTCCTGTCCTCCCGATTCTGTGTACATAATCCTCTGTTGTTAAAGGGAAACTGTAATTTATCACAACTTCTACGTCAGGGATATCAAGCCCTCTTGCTGCTACATCAGTAGCCACCTGCAATTTATATAAACAGTGTCAGTGCTCTGTTTCAGAACCAGCCAAGGTTTTATTATTAGCCAAGAAGTTACCAAATACTAAGGAAATATACCAACAAAGGGCAGGATCCTTCTTTGAACAAGGATAAAGACCTGGTGCGTTCGCTCTGTGCTTTGTTTCCGTGAATAGATACAGCTTTCCAACCTCTATATAGTTATGTAAACATAAGAACCAATGTCGTTCATGAGAAAAATCATCAAAGATCTTTACTATTCTTGTTTTTGAGGTGATTCGGGGAAAATGATCTAACCTTTGCTGAAGAAAACGCTCGAGACGTTCAGCTTCCACCTTGTATAAAGCAAATACCAAAACCCTGTTCCTGTAAATACCAAAACGCTTGGAATTAGTATGTTGAAAATGAAAAGATCTGGTAAGAGTTGAATGATTAAGTAGCAAATTTACTTCTGAGATTTGTGGTATTTTTCTAATAAAGCAACCAGACGCTGATCACGGGCACGATCGTCCAAGACCTGCATTTGTAACCAAACCAAAGAACTGATGTCTTAAGTCAAGGAAAAAACGCTACTTGCTCTGGGACTGATCAGAGACAGCATACCTCGATGATTTGCATAACGTCATGGTTGGCAGCTAAGTCTACAGAACCTATAACTACCTGAAAGAAATTTGAATGGCCATTGAGAAAATGAAGCAATTGCAGGTGTACAAAGACAAATTGAGGAGGGAAACGTACCTTGACTGGGTTTGGATCCATGAATTCCTGGGCCAATTTGTGAACTTCCACAGGCCAAGTTGCACTAAACATAACCATCTGACGAACTATAAGAAAGATCAGAAAGAAAAGAGTTTATATTCAAACTGGCCCGATAATCGAACAAAGTACACAAGTTAGTTCCTCATTGGTGAAAAAGCTAGGAGAAATGTGATTCTACCACTTGCCTCTATTTGTCTTGCTCAATATAAATCTGACTGGTTCCTCGAAACCCATATCAAGCATTCGATCTGCTTCATCCAATACCTGACATGTAGGAACTTCTGTTACCGTCTAATAACTAGAAAATTCAATTCAGGCTGTTTCACAATAGCATTATGAGGTAAGTCACATAACATAATTAAAAGATGTTTTGTTGCTTACCACAAAGGAAACATCTGAGAGTCGAAGCTCATTAGACTCAATTAGGTCTCTCAAACGACCAGGTGTACCAATGACAATATCCTAAAAGACAGGTATAAAAAAAAATCTGTCATTTGATTGGTCCAAACACAAAAAAGAGCGTTCTGACAGAAGCACATAACAAGAACTCTTACAACTCCAGCTCGAAGTGCAGTAATTTGAGGCCTTTTAGAGCTTCCACCATATACACAAATCGATTTCAAACCACACGGTTCTCCAGCTTCACTCAAAACATCAGAAATCTGCCAAATCACCAAAACAAACACAAAGAGATGTGCCCCATATGTTTACTATTCCAGATGAAAATGATGATACTGAAAAACTTAAGATTGATGATGAGAACCCAGTGAAGGAAAAGAGGAAAGTTATAACACTAGCAAACATTCAACGAGACAACAGAGCTACTGAAGAGACAAAGTGGAGGATTGTAGAGTTTGAGGTTAAAAGTACTGCAAGAGCTGTTCGTACACAAAACCAAACAACAAGACAACAGAGCTGGGAAATTTGTAGGTAAAAGAACATATTTTGAAGTCCTTGTAGGCTCAAACTCTGCAGTTATCTGCTTTCTCCTTCTCGAATCTATGTTGTTTTGTTGAATGTCTTCTTGAATTCTAACCAACGGAGCAGCTTTGCTTAAAGTCTTAGACTTTAACTCTACAAATTTCCTAGCTTTGTGGTCTTCTTGTTTGGTTTTGTGTAAAGGAACTGCTCTTGCAGTCCTTTTAGATTCAAACTCTACAATCCTGCTTTCTCCGTTCAGCAGCTCTCTTGTCTCGTTGAATGTCTGCTAGTCTTATAATTATCCTCTTCCCTTTCAATGGATTCTCATACTCAATCTTAAGTTTTCATTATCATCCTCAATCTTATAACTAGAATGATCCAAAACCAATTTATATATACCTGGACAGCCAATTCTCGTGTTGGAGAAAGAACAAGACATGTTGGATTAACAGTCTTTGATCCTTTACCAATCTTCTTATTCTTCTTCAATACATGCATAATCGCAGGAATCCCAAACGCCAATGTCTTACCTAAAAAATAACACAAATCAAACTCCATTTTCCAACCAAAATTCAAAACCTCTCATGCTTCCCAAACATTACTAACCTGACCCAGTTTTTGCAATCCCAATAAGATCACGACCATCTAACAAAAACGGCCACGAATGCGATTGAATTGGAGACGGCTTTTGGAAAGTCTTACAACAATCTAAAACATTCTCCGGTAAATTTGATTGAGCAAAAGATGTTAAAGCTGCGTACTTAGCTTCCTTTACATCTTTTCCCGTCACAACAACTTTCTGTTCACTTTCTCCTCCACCTCCATTGCTAACACTCGAATCCTCAACCTCCAGCTTCTTCTCCGAAACATCTGCGGATATTTCCTTCTTCTTATTCTTCTCCAACTCTTTCTCCTCTCTCTTACGCTTCTTCTTCTTCTCTTTATTACTCATTTTCTCCTCTCCACCATTCGTGACTTCTTGAGGCACTTCGACCTCACAATCTTCCTCTGCTTGTTTGCTCTTCTTGCTCTTCTTCTTCTTACTTTTCATCGGACTCTCGACGGCTAAGGGCTCGCCGGAGACGGGAAGCTCTTGCATTTTTCCAGCCATTTTTTTTTTGTTCTGTTTACGTGAGATATTGAAACGGCCGAACGAGAGTCGTTATACAATTTAGGTTTTCAGGGTTTTAAAGCTTCGGAAATGTTATTTCCTGAAATTGCATTTTCGCCTATATATTTTAGTTATTTGCTAAAAAGGTCTAAACTCCTGTTTTATTATCAATTTTTCAATATATTCGTGCTCCCTCAAAATAAAACCCGAATTTGACGAATTTTCTAAACAAATTAAGAAACTCCGTATCATATTGGTCTGATTAGGGCCCTTAATCAAAGTTCAAGTCAGTCCACTAATGTGGATATCAAATCCCACAGTTTATATTATAATTTTGATAACCAATAATATGTGAAGCATGAGATTAATCGAATTATTGTCTCATCATTCACACAAAGTCATTAACTTGCTAAACGTTATTATTCAGCCTCAAAATTTACACAAAGACATGATTTGAGCCACGCGGGTTAGTTCTCTAATTTTCATTTAAATTGAAAAATCTATACTAATAAAAATAAGGTTTTGTGGCCTCTTAAAAGCCATCTACCTCAACATTTTTAAACTCTTAAAAAGATGTCATGTCAGTATCTTTAATTTGATTTTTTTATAATTATAAAAACTGAAACGTAATGATAGTGTTATAACTCATCTTTTAATTTAATTCTAAAAAATTATAAAAACTAAAACGTAGGAGATAGTATTATAACTCATCTCCATTAACTCTCAATAACTTAAAAGACTTAATAATGATTAATATAATCAATCACCATCTCACCACTATGCATAACTCCTTACAGTTTTAAACATTTTGAGCTTCCTTGATCATATTGTTTATTTTACATAATTTATGGCTTGGACAACGACAATGGATGCAGATTTACAAATGAACAAGGCAAGGTGAGGGGAAAAATATTATTCAAAGATTGGAGAAATGTGCAGAGGATTTAAAAGCTCCACCACGATTGTAAGAGTTCATTGTAGGCATCTAGAGAAACTAGGTAAGATTTTGTGTTACCCAAATGTCTTAAAACAACCAAATTCTTAGGTTACTATCCGATTGCGTCTTTTCTCAAACGTTGCTTCAAATCCTCTACTTATTAGTGTAGTTGTCTTTTGTTAAGAACAATTCTATTGTGTTGTAGGTATTCTTCAAGAACTAGATTTTGTTTATTAAGTCCAAAGACGGCCACAAGAGTATTAACTTCCACAACAAGGAGCTTGGCGAAATTCAAAAAGTGTTGCTTGCGATACAAGTAGGTATCTATTAGCAATAGAAACATTTTGGTCCTTTTAATTAGATCAGTGTGCACGTCTTCTAAGACTATGCTATGCTTTACTTGAAAACATATGGATATCATTTCCCTTTCATCTCGTGAAAGCTGATTTTTTTTTGTAGACACAACAACAACAAAAAAAACTCGAGCTGATTCTCACTATTGCAAAGAACAGCAAGTTGTTGCAAAGTAACCCTCAACATGCAAACATATATTTTTCCACTAGAGTAGACGTAATACAAACACAAGAACCAGCAGTTACGGTGTGTAAGGTTATGTCTAGAGAAATTGTTCACTGGGTCATAACGTAATAATTGTGAAATTGTTCTTACATTTATTTTTTGACATATGTATTCTAAACAATTTTAGAATAAAATATTTAAAGACGAATATGATGACAAATACAATTTGAAAAATTTTAGTAAAAAAAGTTTTAAGACATTAAGAAAACCGACAAAAAAAACATACATATATATATATATATATATAATTTCTATAATATAATTTTTGCAAAAAGAAAAATTAATATCAAATACGCGCGTAGCGCAGGATTAATACCTAGCTAGAAAGATAAAACAAAATCAACATCATATGGCCTTTTCTTTTTCTCTATGTCAAAGCAGTATCAAAGACAAGTTGTTCCACATTTAATCTGACAACCTTTGACGTAACGGGTCTAAACATGAGTCCCCATCAAGAGGCTAATTTTTCTCCATTATGGAGGAAGATATTTAGCCTCTCGAAGGTCTGTGCCCATTACAGAGAAGCATGGTAGCTGATTTTAGATTTATAGATGAAGAAAATAAAAGTGGAGAAATATAAATAACTGATACCTTTGCTTGTTATTACTTATGAGGTTCCTAATGATCTAGAAAACGATCCATGTTTCTAATGAATCCAAATGATGACAAACTAAAATAAAATTGATTTATCCATATGTATATTAGTTGACTACTGTAGTAAAGTAGTAATCTAATTTACAGTTGGATATTGGGTGTCTGGAAATCCATATAATTTTTCTTTCTTTTACTCCCTATGCAAAAATAATTCCTTACTTAAATCAGGCTTGAAATCAATTCGACAGTGACAGAAATAACAACATTATCTTTACTCAACATGTGTTTATTTCAGTTAAGAATGAGTGTTCTAACCGGAGTTAGTACAATAGAAATTTGTATTAAGAGGGTTAAAGTCTTCGTTTATTGAATAAGTTTTTTAACGAGTACAACGGGAAAAACAGTGGATTATTTTAAAAAGTCTTGAGATTCTTTCCGACTTTTCCGCTCTGCTTTGAAATTCTATGTGCTCTGGGTGCTCTAAAATGCTTTGATGATCCTTATCTTAGACTTGAACCCTTTATTTATAGGCTCCAAATCCTCCTCCTTTATTGATTAGGATTTCTCTTATATCTTATCGGATTATGGCATTATCCCAATTTTTCAGGGATTTCTCTGCAGATTTGGAAATATCCTCTATTCTTCTAGAACTCCTTTATTATTGGGCCAAGAATCCATAAGTTGAAAACGGATTTTCAAAGGGGTAAAACCCACCTCCAACAGTTGTCCCCCCAAATTCAATGACTAATACTTAGTCTTTGAATTTAAAGTTTTGGAGTCTTATAATGGATCTTTCAAGCTTTGACTATTGTTGGGCCCAAATTTTTTGCTTCTCCATGGCCCATTATCAACATTTGACCTACTATAAAAGGGTGAAGACCACTCTTTTGCTTCAACATTTGAATTTTGGCTTTGGTGGCTCACATCCAACATAACTGATTCGGTGTTACGATCTTTGGCGGTATGATTCCGGCGGTTCGGCTTGGTGGTTCGGCTTGGCATCCCGGCTCGGTAGTCACGATTATCTTCCTTCCTTTTGTTCGACTTGGTGGTTTGGTTTCTTGAATGGCGGCATCCTCTCTTTCGGCTTTCTCTTTTGCCAGTTTGGCGTGTCGGCTCGGCGTGTTTGCGGGTCGTCGGATTAGCTTGTCTTTCTTCCGTTGTCCGGTTTGGCTTTAGCTTCCAAACTTCTTGCGGGTTCGGTGACTTTGAAGGCTTCTTGTGGGTTCGGCGGCTCCGAAGGCTTATTACGGTTTCGGCGGCTCTGAAGGCTTCTTGCGGGTTCGGCGACTCGGCGAAGGCTCTCAAATTTCTTGCGGGTTCGGCGGTTCGGGGATTTGACGTTGACTCGGAGGATTTGAAGACTTAGCGATCTTCGGCAAATTTGGTAAACTTGGCGACTCAACTTGACGGAATCGGCGGCTTATGTGACTTGGCGGACTCGGAGGCTTTGTGTACTCGGCGAGAATTTCCTTCTCTTATTTCCGGTTTTGGTATTCGGTAATTGAGTCTTTTATTCCGGCTCGGTGGCTTCATTCTCGACGGGTTTGGCGGCTAAACGTGTCTTTTCTCACTCTTCTTTTCTGACTCGGCGAAGATTTTGCGGGTTCGGCGGTGAGTTTTTGATTTTTTCTCTGTTCGAGCCCTCCTTATGTTAGTTATAGAGTAGATTTTGAAATCAAGATGTGGGCTTGTCTTTTACAAATTGCGAATGTGTTTGATGAAGTGAAATCGATTTGAAATCCGTTAGCTTGACATTGGTTATTTTAAAGTTTGTTTCCTTCGCAGAATAATATGAATTTTCACTTGACTAATTTTGTTTGTTGAAATTCGATTTGTCTCTTTACGAGCAAATGACAGATTCGGCAATTCTCGGACTTGACTTGGCGGTTCTTCGATTCTTTAAGGTAATTACTTCGCTACTTCTTTGGTTCAAAACATGTTTTGTATAGCTATCATCTTGTCATTATTTTTAACCGAGACACTTTGAAGATCCCTAGTTAGAATGCGGGATTTCTTTGACTTTCGAAGAACTTAGTCGTTTCATCCGCATTATTCTGATCATTCTGCACATCATATTTCTGGGTAGGCTTTCTAGTCATTCTCTTTCTTGATAGATAAATTTATCTCTATTTAAATATTCATCAATTTAAATCTGTTTGTTTATCCTTAGGTACTTTACGGAGGTTCTTATGTCTGAACCGTCGGATACTTCAAATTCCAGCGGGAGTAGTTCTTTGTCATCAGATGATTCTAGTTCGTTGGGTTTTGAATCTTCAGATGTTGAGGTTGATATCATTTCTCACTCAGGCGAACCCGCTGTTATCGGTTGCCTTAATCCTTCTAGGGTGATGTCTCGCTTGGCTCGTCCCGATGTTGGGAAAAATAAGAAGGTTAAAAGAAAAGATAATCCATTTCGGAAGAGGGGACCTCGGATTGGTGAGGAATTAATGATTCCGTCGGTGAATGGAAAGATCCCGCGTGATTGGGAAGATAAGTTGGGAATGACATACTCCCGAATGCTTTATGAGGATATTAAAGTGATGACCCAATTTTCTACTCATCTGAATGTTCCTCTTAGAGCATTGCGGGCTATACGTTGGTATCCTTGGAATGCCCCTTCTGGATGTTTATGCCTTCAAGAAGACTATTTTCTAAAATGTGGTATTTGGTTCCCGTTACCGACTCTTCTTATTGAGTATTATAGGAGATGTCAGGTTGCCATCTCTCAGCTTACCCCGCCTACCAATTGTAACATGGTTGTTTTACTTGTGATTGGGAAAGAGATGGGTTTGATGTAGATTGCGATCTTTTGAGGCTATGACTTCGATTTTGAAGGGCATGACTTTCGACGGGACATTCTATGCAACTATGAGACCTAATTGCGCCATTTTGAGCGATAAGCCGTCGAAAGTATCCGATTGGAAAGATCACTATTTTTGGGTTGAAATTAATGAGGCTTCCGTTCCTGATGTGAATGCCCATTTTAGGACTTTTTGGTCTCTCATTTTGGCTAGTTTTTCATTGTTCTTTCCTTTGGTTATTTGAATTTGGTTTTTAATGTCGCTTAATTTTTCTCTTTGTTGCAGTTCATCATAATCCCTCTCCAGTTTTGTCTCCTAAGAATCGTATCAGATTTCAAGAATTCAAAGAGATCGAATTGGTCTCTTGGACTAGTCTCTTAGCGAAGCGTCGGAAGTGGGACATCCCTGGAACTATTTCAGGTTCAATTCATCTTTCGTACTTTTTATTGGTGTTCAGTAGTTAATATTTGACTCTTCTTTTCCCCTTGTTTTTTAGCTTACAAAAAGATGGGAAGATCTGATGGTACTCCAAGCTATATGTCGAGTCTTGCGAAGGATCTTGTTTCTCTTCAGAGTGGAGATAAAGATAAAGTGGATGATATTGAGATTGGTGAGGATCATATTGAGCCAATCTGTTGCGAGACTCCGAGATTAGTTTCCTCTACTCTTACATCTTCCATGACTGCTCTTCCGGTGTTGAATTCAGTTGAAACCGAAACTACCATTTCCTCCCTTCCAGTCTTATCATCACAAGAAGTTAATGCTTCTTCTGAAGCGAGGAAGACCCCTCCAAATTTATCCAAGGTTTTTCTTTAAAACTTCTTTGATATTTTCCTTTTGATGTGACTTCTGTTTTCATTCTGGGAAAATGATTTTGCAGAGGATTGTTTTGAGGCCGGTTGATAAAGTTGGGGAGAAAAGGGTGTTATCCGACCCGTCGCCTTCATTGCCTAAGAGACCGCGGGCTTCTTGTTCTTCTCGTGGCCAATCTATCATTTCGACTCCTTTGAATCAATTCCCTAGCGGAGATGCCCGTCCTTCTTCTGTTAAAGATCACGAAGCCGTTGCCCGGTTTTGTCAGTTTATGCGTCCTACCAAGGATATGTCTCCTCCTGTTGAAAAACAGTCTGAGATGAATGAATACACATCCTATGCGTATCACGCTTTTCAGGTTATTCTTATGATTAGTACTCAAAATTTTGATTGATTTCATTTGTTCATCTTATTGTTGGTTTTTCTACAGGCAACCAATTATGTGAATGTCTTATGTGAGTCTTATGAGCGCAAATTGTTTGAAGTTGAGGATCTTAAGGTTCAAAAAGAAGGCGTTGAACGTGCTTGAGATCAATCTTTAGACGAGTTGGCCGCTCTTAAGGAGAAGATTTTAAGTTTAGAGACCCAACTCTCCAAAAAAAATGAGTATTTTGGAGACTATGCATTCGCGGGCTGGGCGAGCCGAAGGAGAGCTTAATGGGTTAAAAGTGTTTGTTGAACAAGAAAAAGCTCACTTTCTGAAGGACAAAGAAACGGGGATAGCGGCGGTAACGGCCCAGGTGTCTCTTCGTCTTGCAAAATTAAAAGATTATTCTGATAAGGAGTCCAAAGCTCAGGACCTTTTTGTGCAAATGAATCAAATTAGGGGGATTATGGATTTTCTTCCGGAACTCAGGTTATTACTCTTCTTTTGGTTTAATATCCTTCAATTGTAAGTTATGTCTTTTTGGACCTTAACCCCCTTTCCCTTTTTTTTGATATACTTAGGAAATCGGGATGCAAAGTTTCGGATGCTCTTGAGGCATGTATGCAGAGTAATTACAAGAAATTCTCCAACGAATACAAGTCTGCTAGCACTCCATTCCTTGATGATCGCGCATTCTCATTCCCACCTGTCTCCGGAGATGGTTCTCTTCCATTTGTTACGTTTAGAGTTCTTCTTCACCCTCTTTCTTCTGATGTGTCTACTTCTGCCCAGCATGGTTCTAATGTTGGTATTATTTCTCCAGAGGAAGCCTCCGCATTGAAGACTGTTCAGTGGTCTTAGTTCTTATTTTCTCTTATCTTTTGGTTGATGTTCTTATCAATAGGGTTTAAATTCCCCTTTTTTTTTTTGGAGACATCTGAGTGCTTACGGATTTAATCGGATGTATTTTGGATTGTTATAACTTTGCTTTATGAAATTTGCGAGAGTTCTAATTTCAGTATTGATTGGCGGAAGTCCTGACGATAAGCATTTCTTTTAAGGATTTTCCTTAAAAATGTCGGGGCAGCTTGCAAGCAACGCTTGACAAGATTTTCTTAGAAATTTGGAGAACGCCTTGGCCAATTCCGTTTACAGGGTCTTCCCTTAAACTAGAATTACCAAACAGCTTGCAAGCAATGCTCGACAAGGTTTTATTAGGATACTCTAGAATTTTTCCGTTTGTATTTTTTTCCGAGATATTCTGCAACGAGTTTTTTTAGGTAATTGGAGAAGGCCTCAAAGACTTCGTGTCTAAAGGTTTTACTTTTCGACCGAATTTTGAGACAGCTTGCAACCAAAGCTTGGCAAGAAAAGTCTTTTTGTTTGAGATTTGGAGATGGCTCCGGCGAATTTCATTTTGAGGTGTCTTCCCTAAAAACTGAAACCTCCGAAACAGCTTGCAAACAAAACTTGGCAAGTTTTTGTTATAGTTTGGGAAAACGCATTTGAGCGAAATAGAAATGATTTTATTAATAGAGATGTGCCTCGTAAAGAGGTTGCCTACGTACCCCGTAGGAATCAAGCCTGGTCGTAGTTATTACATATCTTTTTAAAGTACTAAAGTGTATTTATTTACAAGTACGAATATGCGGTAAGACTAATGGTAAAAGTGTTTGAGGTTGATGGAGTTCCACGAACGCGGTATCTTTTTCCCTTCTAAAGTTGTTAGCTCATATACTCCTGGCGTCACAATCTTTGAGATTAAGTACGGTCCCTCCCAATTTGCTTTTAACTTCCCCGCATTCACTTCGGCCATATTTACGAATACATTCCTCAAAACAAAATCTCCTTCAGAAAAATATCGACCCTTCACTTTCTTATTATAATATTTTGCCGCTTGTTGTTGGTACTTCTGAAGTCGCATAAGGGTCTGTTCACGGTTTTCTTCAAGATCGTCGATGCAGTCCTTCATCATCTCATCATTTAAATCCGATTTATGTGTTAGCATTGTCCTTTTGAGACTCGGAACATTCACTTCAGCTGGAGCCAATGCTTCTACTCCGTGGGAAAGGGAAAAAGGTGTTTTCCCGGTTGAACTTCTCGGAGTTGTTCTATGCGAACAAAGCACTCCATCGAGTTCATCAGCCCAAAATCCCTTCTTTTCCTCTAGCCTTTTTTTTAACCCTTCGATTATTTTCTTGTTTGTCGCTTCGGCCTGTCCGTTCTCTTGGGGATTTCTTGGAGTCGATTTGCTTAGACGGATGTTCCATCAGGCGCAAAATCCTTCGAATCGTGATGAAGTGAACTGCGTTCCATTATCCGTAACTATCTCATATGGCAACCCGTGCCGACAAATTATTTTTTTCCAAACGAATTTTTAAACTTCAATGTCCTGAATTCTGGAATATGACTCCACCTCAACCCACTTTGTAAAGTAATCTGTCATAATCAGCATAAATGTTTTTTGCTGAGATGTTTGAAGTGGTCCGACAATATCCATTGCCCATCGCATAAAAGGATAAGGAACAACGCTGGATTTTAAGAATACAGTTGGTGACGCTGACATTTTTCGCACTTTGCGGCATATTTCTCGCAATCTGCGGCCATGGTTGGCCAAAAATATCCGAGTCTTCGAATTTTTAGAGTTAAAGCTCGTCCGCTTATATGATTTCCTCCAGCCCCTTCATGAACCTCGTGCATTATTCTTTATGCTTCTTCCTTATTGACGCACGTTAATAATGCGTCCGTAGCACTTATGCGGAGAAGATTTTCATCTATTAAATTATAGTGTGCGCTTTTCACTTTTAGTCTCCGAGCTGCCTATCTATCGGTTGGCGATTTTCCCTATGCTATGTAAGCTTTTATCTCCTCGTGCGAATCAATGGTTTGAGCCTGGTTCGATTTTTCCGTATTTTCAAGTTCAACTGCCATGCATAGTTCTTGCGGGAGTTATATGCTTGGTTCTTCAATATTTTCTACCGGAATGATTCGTCTTTGTAGAGGATCAGAGGTTGATGCTAAAGCCACTAAAGCATCTGCAAAAATTTTCATCGCGTGGGATTTTCTTCACAGTGAAGGACCAAAATTCCTTTGCGATTTCTTTGACGACTATTAAGTATGCATTCATCCGTTCATTCTTGGTGTCGTATTCTCCATTACCTTGGTTGGCGACTAGTTGGGAATCGTAATACGCATCTATGTGTTGGACTCCTAGTGCTTTTGCTAATCGTAATTCGACAATAAGCGCTTCATACTCCCCTTCATTATTCAATGCTGGGAAAGATAATCGGAAAGATTGCTCCAAAATTTCTTGGTTTGGTGATTCGAGTTGTACGCCTTTTCCTGATCTGTGTCGCGATGATGATCCGTTAACATGTAAGGACCATTTCTCTTCAATTGTGGGTTCTGTCATGATGACGTCTTGCAGAAGTTCAGTTAGGAAGTCCGCCAATACATGGGATTTTGCGCTTGTCCGACCTTTGTACTCAATGTCGTATTCGCTTAATTCCACTACCATTTAGTCATTCTGCCCGATTGACTTGGGCTGTGTAAAATTGTGTGGAGCGGCTGATTGGAGAGTATAGTGACTGAATGCGATTGGAAGTAAGGTCTCAGTTTCCTTGCCGAAAGGACTACCGCTAAGGCTAGATTTTTTGCTGTCGAATACCTTGTTTCAGCTCCGTCTAAAGCCTTACTTACGTAGAAAATTAGCTTTTGTTCTCTGCGATCTTCTCTAACTAAAACCCCGCTTACGGCCGAGCTAGAAACCGACACGTAGAGGTAAAAAACTTCTCCGTCTTCTGGCTTAGCTAGAACTGGCGATGTTGACAGGTATTCCTTTAGTTGTTTGAACGCATCTTCGCACTTCTCGTCCCAATCAAATTGTTTTTTCCTCGGAGTAACCTGTAGAACGGAAGACATTTGTCTGTTGATTTGATATGAAACAGTTCAGTGTGGCTATTTGTCCCGTCAGTCTTTGAACTTCTCACGTGTTTTTTGGTGACAGTAGATTCATTACAGCGTCTATTTGTTTCAGATTAGCCTCGATTCCTCTCTTGGTGACGATATAACCTAAGAATTCTCCCAAAGTGACTACAAACGTACACTTGGCTGGAATGAGTTTCATTTGATATTTATTCAAGATATCAATACACTCCCGCAGGTGGGTAATGTGGTCGTTGCTTTGCATTGACTTCACCAACATATCATCAATATAAACTTCAATAGTAGTGCCTAACAACAGGGCAAACATCCGATTGACTAATCGTTGATAAGTTGCTCCTGTGTTTTTAAGTCTGAACGGCATCACCTTATAACAATAAGTTCCTCGATCCGTTACAAATGTTGTTTTCTTGTGATCCACTGGATGCATTTTAATTTGGTTATATAATGAGAAGGTGTCCAGAAAGGTGAGCCATTCGTTTCCGGCCGTAGCTTCTACGAGTCTATCGATATGCGGCAGAGGAAAGCTATCTTTTGGACATGCCTTGTTCACATCTGTGAAATCTACGCATACTCTCCACTTCCCATTTTTCTTTTTAACAACAACGGGGTCGGGATACTTCACTTCCATTATTGAGTCCGCGTTGGTTAATCTTTCCACTTCATCGTTTACTGCCTTTGCTCTTTCTGGTCCGAGTTTTTGCCTCTTTTGTTTAATTGGCTTGTAAGTCGGATCGATGTTGAGTACATGACAGGTGATTTTTGGGTCTATTCCTCGCATATCGGCGGTTGACCATGCGAATGTTGACATATTTTCTTTAAGGAATTTGACTATCTCCTTTTTGAGTCCTTCGTCAAGGTCTATTCCTATTCCAACAGTTCGATCCGGGTTTAGTGGATCGATTTTTATCTGCTCCGATGATTCTTTCCTCGGATTTTTCTCGCATGGGAGTTCTGCTAAGGTGACCTTGTTTGAGATGACGTAAGTTCCTTTGTTATTGCTGAGTTTTCGTTCAGCGACATAACACGAGCGTGATGCTCTCTAGTTGCCTCTGATCGTGTGGATCCCATTTGGAGTTGGAACTTTGATGCATTGATGATATGTCTAAGGAACCGCCTTCATAGTGTGAATCCAAGGGGTCCTTAAAATTACGTTGTAAATCGCAGGTTTGTCAATTACAAAGAATTTTATCCACTTAATAGTTTCTGCAATGCAGATGGGTAACTTTATTGTTCTCACAGTGGTTGTTGCCTCCCCGTTGAATCCTAGCAGAGGTTTTACTGACAATTTGATATCTGATTCATGAACTCCCATCCGTTTTAAGGTATCTTTGAAGATAAGGTTGACCGAACTTCTGGTATCGACCAGTATTCGTGAAACTGCGCAATCAAATATTTTCAGATTTATCACCAAGTGATCGTCATGTGGCCTGTCCAATCCTTCCATATCCTCCTCCGAAAAAGATATCATTGGATCTGGTGCACTCTTTCACTCCCTTTGTCTCGGGTCAGGAGAAAATTCAGAAGAAGAATTCGCCTTTCTCTCCTGTTTTTTGATCGAGTGAATCAAGTCACACCATGCCAACTCTCCTCCCATAATCATGTTAACATCTTTTAATAGAGGTTTGCTTTTCTTTTCTTTCGACTTTTCCTGCTCGTTTTTCTTTGGATCATCCGTTGATTTCCTATCGTCGGATTTTTTCGCTTCTCGTTTACCTTGCTCGAGTTCTTCATAATCTCTCCTTCGCCAGATGTTGCTTCGCTGCTCACCATTCCACTCCGTTCTCTGATGGTTACGATTATCGTCAGGAATCTCGCCTCGTTGGTATTTTACGAAGAGCATCCTTTGTAAGACGATACATTGTGACGTTGGGTGCCCGGATCTTTTATGGTAAGTGCAATAATTGCCTTAGCCTCTTTCGTCGTCATAATACCGTCTTTCGGTTCTTGGAGGAGGTGGTGTCGCTTCTTGAGAGTTGATATTGAGTTGGATATCCTTTTTCTTTTCTCGTCTCTCTGGTAATCCTTGTCGTAATGTTGCCTTGGTTCGTGATTTTTGTCTTTTACTTCCGCTTTTGCGGTCGATGTTTTATGAAGGGAAAGTCTCTTTGAATAGGCTGCCCTATCTTATTCTAACTCCGCGTAATTCATTGCATGGCTCAAGGCATCTTCTAACGAACTTGGATGATGAAGGATTATGTTTTCTCTAAAGTTAGAATTATGTGGCAATCCTTCCTTTAGAGCGTGGATAGCTATGTCATATGGGATGTTTACCCGAGAGGTTACTTCTCGGAATCGGCCAATGTAAGCTCGAATCGACTCCTTTGGTCCTTGTATTGTTGCGTAAAGATCTGAACTTGAAGTGTTTTTCTGGATGAGCATCGAGTAATGTTCAAAAAGCTGTGAGTGAGTTGTTGGTAGCTATGTATTGAATTTGACCTACTTTTGAGAACCAACTCAATGCGGCCCCAGTTAAGCTTTCTACAAACAGTTGACAGTTCCCTGCATCTTTTTTCTCCGGCGGAAATCTTGCTCGTTTGAGAACCAAGTTCATTTGTGTCAAGAAATTGCTTGGATCCGTTTTTCCTTCATATGTTGGCAATTTCATCTTCTCTTGTTGCCCAATATGGACGTTAGTTATCCGCTCCGAGAAAGGCGTATTCTGATTCTCATTAGGATTCGATCAATTTTCGGTGCCGAACTAGTTGCCCGATGCACCTTTGAGCTGATTTCTTGTAAAACTGCCTCTACCCTTTCGTTTATGCGCGATTCTTCCTGAGTTCCCGCGTTTCCTCCATAAGATCTGTGTTCGGCGAAAGTACTCCTTGTCAGGTTCCTTTGGTCGTGAGGTGTTGTTCTTTGATGACCACTTCTTTCTGGTGAATCAGGGAATAGGACCCTTCTTACGGGTAACAGGGTTGTGCGGTCGTAACACTGTTTCGTCGGTTCTCTTATTCGTGCTTGGCATTCTGCTAATACCGCATTTAACTCGTTTATGCATTCGTCATCTCCTTCATCTGGTTCACATATGCTTCCCGTTCAAAATTCAGGGGAGGCAGCGCCGCTTGACAATGTTCTCCAGTTGGAGATAATAAAATATTATCTGCCGAACCCGTTCGTTGCTGCATTGAACTCGTGGTTGGCAATACCGAACCGGTTGTCGGCTGTGTCGAACTCGTTATCGGTGGGATATCCCTAATTCCCAGAATGTCTATTTCCTGCCTTCGTTCTGATGGTAAGACTCTGTCATGGTTCGGATTTTCGTCAACCCGTTCGATTGAATTTTTCCTGTTCTCCATCGCCAAACTTTTTCGTGCGTCAGAAGAATTCTTTGTCCCCACAGACGGCGCCAACTGTTCTAACCGGAGTTAGCACAATAGAAATTTGTATTAAGAGGGTTGAATTCTTCGTTTATTGAATAAGTTCTTTAACGAGTACAACGGGAAAAACAGTGGATTCCTTTAAAAAGCCTTGAGATTCTTTTCGACTTCTCCGCTCTGGTTCGAAATTCTCTATGTTCTAGGTGCTCTAGAATGCTTTGATGATCCTTCTCTTAGACTTGAACCCTTTATTTATAGGCTCCAAATCCTCCTCCTTTATTGATTAGGATTTCTCTTATATCTTATCGGATTATGGCTTTATCCCAATTTTTCAGGGATTTCTCTGCAAATTTGAAAATATCCTCTATTCTTCTAGAACTCCTCTCTTACTGGGCCAAGAATCCATAAGTTGAAAACGGATTTTCAAAAGGATGAAGTCCACCTCCAACAATGAGTCTTAATTCTTCATCTACACACAAAATGCTCCTAATGATGCTCAAAATACGTTCAACACTAAAATCTGATAACTATTATTAAAATAATGTGATGATTAGATTTCCCAAATCCAAGTAAAGCTGAAAGACAGCTTAAAAAAAAAAAAGTAAACGAAACAGAGTGAAAGCTTATGTAAGAAACGGCTTAAGCAAACCAAAAGCAAAGCTTAAACAAACTAAAAAGAAAAGCATTTATCATCCATTCATTCACTACGTTCTTCTGGAGTTATAAAGCAATCTTCTTTTAAGTGGTTAGGATAAAAAAATTTCCCTTTTTCTTTCTTCAATTTCTTCTGAATTATATATATATAATCTCTTTGGGTACATATAACTTCTTATATCTTTCTCGGGATAATCTAAAGTCAAGATCAAAGGAGACTTCATCTTTAGAGTTCTTCAGAAGATTTTTAGAGATTCAATCAAATCATGGTTGGTATTTTTTCCAGATTCTCTAGAAGCAGTCATCGACGAACTCAGAGTGCAATCGTGAGTTTTCTTTTCCTCTTTTACAGCTTCTGGGTTGGAGTGAAATTGCAGTTTTTATTTGAATTAAGATCGATTCTTATTAATACTTTATCTATGGAACTTGTTTAGATCTTTGTTTGGTTTTAAACCGTGGAACAATCTTGTCTTTAACTTAGAATTTGAATTGCTCATGATATGCTTGAAATCGTTTAGTTTCAATTCCAGATTCAAACAATGGATCCGTTTTTTGGATTTAGTGATTAAAGTTTTTGCCCTTTTTACAACTGTATGATTGGGTTTTGTTTGATTAATCTGAGTTATTGAAAATGTCTGATTCTCTTTGATTAGGATGATAAAGAAGTATTGGCTCCAAATTCTAATGTTATCGCAACAACTACCTCAACTACAACAACTGCTACTCATGGAATTGAAGTAGCTACAGAATTTAAACCTGTGGAACATCCAGTGGAACCTTTAGACAACGATCTACCGATTCAGTGTCCATTGCCAGAACCATCCATACTAAATGTAACATCCTTAAAAATATTGGTTCTTTGGTTGATCTGAGTGTAGCTCTTTTTATAGAAAGCTCTCAAGTTTTGATATAGTAATCTTTTTAGTGATTGTTTTGTCTATAATGGGATTTCATGTAACAGGATGGAAGAATCTGGAAGGAGAGAGTATCAGCCTCTATGAGGAGAAAAGGTGATTTGCAGATTGTTAAAGATGAGACTGCTTCTGAATCTGATGGATCTGCACCAAAACCGCCTCGCCCGCCTCAGCCAAATCGTTCGATCTTGCCATCACTTAGTGCCCCTGAACACAACTTGCTAAACCTACTAGAAGAATGCAACGCAATGCAGCCGGTACCATCTAAGAACGGATGAACAAAGTTCCTTAAACTCCATAGTTTATAAGATATTATCAAAACCGATACAAGCCTGTTCCTCAAATCCTTCTTGAATCTCTCTGTGGTTTTCGTGTTTACACTTCTACTTCTGTTTGTGTAAGAACTAAACTATATTATAGTGTATGTTATATATTACAAAGGCAACAGAAGTTCAATGAGCTTATGATCTATATCTCATATATCTACACTGAAACTACTTTACACATTAGTCTCTCAGAGCTATAGTTTAATCGAATTGCTCTTTTAGGCTTTAACTTTTGCAATGTAAATTATGCATTGAGTTCTTCTCAAGTAAAATTCACTATCAGCCTTATAAGGTAAGAGAGGAAAAGTACTTTTCAAACACAACAAACTTTGTTTATCCACTTTGGTTTTTACTTCCACATGAAGAAAATATATAGAATCTTTTGTTTTCTTTCATCTATTGCTTGCAACAACTGATCTTACTCTCATCCAAATCTTCCATTCAAACTGAAGATTCAGGAACAGTGTAAATATCACCTACCACTGTTGGATTCACTAGATGTTTCCTTGACCCACGATAGGTTCCATGGTTAATCCTTGCCCTTTGATGCAATCCAACATCCTGATTTCCTTCTGTGACTGCACCATCCATCACATAATTGACTTGACTCCTTGTAGAATCTGCAGAAATCAGAAGGTGAAGGATCATAATAACAAAAAGAAGAGTTGTTGTAGAAGATGAAAGCTTGAAGTGACCCATTACTCTCTTTTGTTTTTTTTCTGTAAACTTAAAATTGGCAATATGGGGTGTGAGAGAGTTGAAATGATGACAATAAATAGAATGCAAAAAGAAACAAGGAAAGAGGATAAGAAGGAAATTAAAAACCTTTGCTTTGCATTGAAGTTACTCTCATGACTCACATGATAGTGTTCTTAGAGTTCACCAAACTTCTTACTCATGACTACCTTTTAAGATATTAAATATCAAATCAACAAATTTATTCTTGTCCAAAAAGATCACAACAATTTTACTGGTTATATATCTACATCTTAAAAAAACCTAGATATGTTATATTCTCTAGACAAATAACTAACTTCTTATCATCTTTGGAATAAATTTTTCCTTATTATATAGAATTCTCCAAAAAAAATCTTTAAATAATTATCTGATTTTGGTTTGTCTATTCTCTCTGCAAATTTTGGGTGAATTTCATCTTAATATGAATACTGATTTAAACTTCTGCATTCAATATTTACAAAATTATTTCATTTCAAAATAATTAAAAATCTACGAAACAAAAACCAAATTAACAAAATGATTACAAATCTTTTTTTATTACTTCCCAAATCATCTGCCTCCTAAATAAGAAGAATAAAACAACAAAGCATCCATCAATACAGAGTTTGCCTCCGGGAGATATCTTCCACAGTTTCACTCCTCCGGTCTATAAGGCGAAGAACTCATATCAGTACTATAAAACGAATCTTCTCCACCATTTAAGTAATTCTCTTCCTTCTCTTCATCCCATTTCAACACCTCTCTTATATACTTAAACCCTTCATCCACATTAGCACGTTCCCTAGCTCGAGCTTGCCACACAAACAGTTTCTCACCGGTAATCGATGCGTAAAGAAACTTGAACTTCATTGCTACGTAGAAGTAAGCTTGGTAAGCTAAAGACTGCGCGTTGTTGCTTGTCCTCACTGGACAGAAATCACTGAACCAATCGCAAGAGGTTAATGGTGAACCGTTTAGCTTTTCTTCAAACTGATCGTATTTGTTTAGGATCAGGATAAAAGACGTGTCTTTGAAACATGGATGCTTGACCATTGATTCGAAAAGTTCTTTGCTTTGGATCATCTTGTTCTGAAACTGGACTGTTCCACCGTTTTCAGGTGCAATGCTGATCTGATCGTAATCGCTTAAGCTGATGCAGAAGATGACTGCTCGTACATCTTCAAACATTTCGACCCATTTGCAGCTATCGTTCATCCCCTTTGCGTTTACTCGGATCAGCTGGTACCTGCGCAAGAAAGGACTGATAATAAGTACCAAAGTTTGCGGTTCAAGAGTGTCCAAAATGAGTGTTAATCGATAGATACTTTGGCTGAGGTGACATGACGTCTGGGTTCTCTGGATAAGTTTCAGACATTGGACTGTGTTCGTTGAGAGAAAATTCCATAAAAGCTAATCCATTTCCTTGTGTAACACCTTCTGCATATACAATATCTCGCTCGGAAGGCTCATACTCATTGCTTGATATTTCCATGGCCTGCAAATGAAGCCTAAGTTAAGATTCAACCAATATGGAAACAATAAGACCAGAATCTAAACCTGATTTCTGTCCATACCCGGCTCAAGAAGTATTCTGCAACATCAGGAAGGAAATGCAGCTCATCCTTTCGTCTATATGTTGCTTGTATCGCCGGATCTTTCCAAACTTCTTCAACCAATGGAGCGTATTCCCTTGTTGCAGCTGGGAAAAACGCATCGAGATCTCCAGTTGCTATGATATCTAGAAGCCAATCTGAAAAATGCTTCAACCTCGGGTTCAAGGTATAAACACACTGCGGGGTAGGGACAGTTCCATAGTCGTTTGTTTCCTCACCTACAAGAATATTTCACCGAATGAAAAAACGCAGTAACAATAACCAAAATTCAATTGTTTTCGAATGCAAAAATGGTACCTCCTGAATCTCCTTCAACGGCCTTCAAACCTCTCATATGCGTTAGTGCTTCCTCTTCAAATCGTTCTCTTCCATCAAGTAGGATACTGAGATATCTGTACATATTGCTCTGTACCATCAGCTTAATATCTTGAAGCTCTTCCACGGAAAACTTGTTTCCATACAAAAACTTGGCCTGTTTCAAGTCAGCAAGAAATTTCTGATAAGTAACCACTGAAACAGATTTTCTTTTTGATTTTCACTCATCACGTCTATTAAACGTTACCTGTTTGAATATAGTGCTAGTTCCGGATCCTTCGATACCTAGAAGTAGAAGCTTCTGAATCTTATTATGCTCTAAATAATTTGGAACAGTAACATAATTGCTCGGTGGTTGGGCGATTCCACGAGGTTGTCCATTAGGAACAGGTAAAGAAAACAGCGCACACATGAACCTGGTAGATGCCTGTTTACGCCAAACCAAAAAGTTGTGTGATTTTTCTTACAAAACATCCAAACTTTATAAGGATTTGATGAAGAAGAGTTATATATTACCTTCTCCCAAATGTTTCCTCGGATATTATTTTGCCCTTCTTCCTCATAACGCCCATCATCGTATACCCAAAAATGAGTGTCTCGTGGACATTGTACATTTGCTAGCTGAAAATTTTACAAAGATGTTTTACATTCGATTGTTTTGGACATGTAACGCTTAAAACAAGACAATATCAAATGTTACCTTTAGAATCCTTAATTCAAGCTTTGTGATCTCCCGACCATTAATATAAACTTCTGTGTTCCCGTTGCTTGCGTGCGGACACAGCTTCCCAGTGAAGTTCAAGTTCGAGCTTATGACTCTATCGGGTTTTTCCCCTTCCTGTTCACAACAACATTAGCCAACAAACAAAGCGATTTCAACCAGAGAAAGTACCACAAACATTATATAGAGATATTACCTTGCCCCATAGACCTGATTCTTTATCGTACCAGTATCTACCTGGTTTCAACTTCTGAGGTGGTAAAGGACAATTAAGCAATTCAGCCATTTCCTCAGGCTTTAATGGGTATCCATTCACGATCAGCTGCTCAGGCCTCAGCTGATTAGCAGTACACTCCTTCTCTGCCTTCATTATCTGTTTAACTTCTAGAGGACTAAGCAACCGTGACAATACCCTTGAATGCTTCCCTAATGAAGCTCGTTTCGATTCATCAATAGCTTGACCAATGCAACTCACACACTTTCTTCCTTCAGGCATCGAACCCATTGCCCTAAGAACACAGTTTCCACAGTACTTTTCATCACACACAATACAAGTCTCCTTATTCTCCCATTTCGCTTTTCCACATCTAGAACACTCTCTCTTCTTATTCTTCCTCCGTCTCTTGGTACCTGCAGTGCACTCATGGACCTTTGCTTCCCTCTCTGCGTCCACATTGTTCTCCTCCCCAGCGTCTCTACCTTCTATCTGAACATCATCAAAAACAGGTTTGAATTTCACAACCGGTCTCCGAACCTGATTCCCATTTTGTTGTCTCTGAGTAGAAACTGGTGATACAGAAGCTGAGCCAGATGATGATTCAGGGTTATTATGCAACACAGAGACCACAGAATCAGAGCTAGCTGGCGAACCTCTCGGGCTCTGACCTGAAGAGCTTGTGACTCCACCGGCTATACGAGAAACCGGCAATGGAATCGGACTGTTCACTCGAGGATTAACATCAAAAGGTGGAACTCTAGGGATATCATGTTGTGGAGGAGGACCAGTGTACTCTAAGGCTATGGAGTAATCAAATTCCGATGGATTCTCCGGAATTGGAGCTCCAGGAGGAAGCATCTTTTTAACCATTTCTTTCCAGCTTCCACCTTCATCTTTCTCCATCTTTTACAAAACCAAAATCAAAAGACCTACCACCAATGAAAATACAAGATGAAACCTTAAAACCCCAAATCACATCACCATGTCAAATCAAGCCGCTGACTTCAGAATCTAGGGGTTATTATTTTCCTTGATTCACGCAAAACAAGGTTCCTGATTTCAAACACAGAAACGATAAAAACAAGAAGAGTTGGATTAGGATATTATATAAGTTAACAAATTGGCTTTGACATATCTATAAAATCAAAGTCAAATCGCCGGCAAAAATGGACGTCACAAGAGAACATTGAAACCTAAAAAGGAAATACTTTAAATATTAATTTGACAAATTCATAGTCAAATCAATTGTCCGGAAATAATTCAACATCTAACCAAACCCACTTAATAATTTCTAGCTTAACGCAGCCCCAGAGAGGAAATTGACCTAAACTACCAAATCGAATTAACTCAGAAAACATGCAGCCAATTTCAGATCGTGACCGGTTATAGATAATGCAAATTCGATAAAAATTCATACGAAATTGAAAGTTCGAGAGAATGAAACAAAAAAAATGAGCTGTGTCTGAAGAAAGCCGAAGCCACCAATTAAAGCAACCAGACAAAATAAATCTTTTCTCAAAGAAGATGAAAATTTTTACCTTTTGTAGAGAGAAAAGAAAAGTGATGAAATAAGGGTAGAGAGAGATAGATAGATAAACAAAAAAAAAAAAAAAGACGAAGCTGAAGCTGAAGCTGAGAAGACGAACTAAGAGGAAGAAGAAAAAGGAATCTAATTTGGTAGCTGTGATATTTGTCTTTGCTCTGAGAAAAAAATCAGGAGAAAGGAAAAGGCAGAGACAGAGGAGACGGTGAAATCTAGAGAAGGATGAATCGAAAAAAGGACCCACGAGTCTTACATAGTTCGTGACGATGGAGACGGGTTTGTACTAGCGCGTGTATATCACGGATCATTTCGTTGCAAGTGGTTTACATTTTCAGGACCAGTATAATAATTTGGTTCCTAATACATACACTACTTACGTATATTCCCCACGCGCATATACGCGTGTGCATCTCCATATGTTCACTGAGAATAATTACCTCACTACACAATACACTCACGCTTGAAATGTAATTACTGGTTTTTTTGTCAATCTTTCTACTGATTACTGTTTATCTTCTTTTTATCTTTTCTATTTCTTTTTGTATTTGTCAAAAGTTTAATGATTTTTCGCTTTTAATTAACTTTTAGCTATATAATAATTCCACTATGGGAGTAAATTGTCTTCAAAAAACAGGTAGCGAATTAAATAGCACTCAAGTACAAGAACATTATTTACTGATAAGCATAAGCGTTGTCTGACAATATTTTTATTTTGAAAGTTTATTCAAAGTAGCATGAGGAATGTCATTATTTGGGTTTGACGTTGTTGGCTGTATTAAGAATCTAGTCACATATTTTAAGTAAATATTCTGATCACTTGACAGAAAAAAATTTGAAATTTCTGATTTAAAATGAGCTGTTTAAACTGCAATGATATTTTTGTGTTAACAATTAGATCATAAACTCAATTCATAATCGATCTTCCAAACTTCTAGACCTCGAATAATATAGGATACACGCGACACTTAGAAATTAAATTTGGATAAGGAATATAGCAAAAGGCACTAACCAATTTGATACTTACCTGTTCTGACTGCAGCTATTCACGTTATGTTTAAAAAGTGACAAAAGCTCTGTTTTGGTTTCCCACTGCTGAGAAAGGCCCGTGACTGACTGCAGCAATTCAGGCTTCGATTAATTTCGGTTAGTATGGTTAAGCAGAACCAAACCGGATTTGGTGATCTCGTGTTTGAATATGAATTCAAGGTGGGTCCCAACAACTGACATAACATGGAGAGAGAATCCCAATAATCCACTCTCTATTCTCTCTCACTCATCGCAACTTATCAGAACCTCCAAATAATATTTTCACTTGTGGCTCAGATTTTCCGGGAAAATCTCACCGGCTGAGTAACAAAATCCCTCCCTAAAAACTTTCAAATCTTTCTTTGATGATGAAAGACTCCACGAAATTTGAAATTCCCAGAACATCTTCAGACATCCAATCCCTTGTTTCATCATAGTTACGAGGTCAAGATGATTAAGGCACCAATTGTACAGTCTCTAGTGGCCTCTTCTAGAGATGATCTTCTTACTCATAACCCAGAAGTGGACAACTTTAAAGGGAAAGAGCAAGAATGTTTATACCTCTTGAAGAGATGCAACAACATAGAAGAGTTAAAGCAAGTTCACGCCAAATTCATCAAGCTAAGTTTATTCTGTTCTTCTCAATTCTCAGTGAGCAGCGTTCTCTCAAAATGTGCTCACTCAGGTTGGGATAACAGTATGAATTACGCAGCATCGATATTCAGAGGAATCAATGATCCTTGTACCTTTGATTTTAATACAATGATCAGAGGGTATGTTAACGAAATGAGTTTCGAGAAAGCATTGTGCGTTTACAACGAGATGATAGAGAAGGATATCGAGCCAGATAACTTCACGTACCCGTGTCTTCTTAAGGCTTGCACTCGTTTAAAGTCGATTCGTGAAGGGAAGCAGATTCATGGGCATGTGTTTAAGCTAGGCTTTGAAGATGATGTGTTTGTACAGAATAGTTTGATCAGTATGTACGGCAGATGTGGAGAGATGGTACTTGCTTCTGCAGTTTTTGAGAAGTTAAAATTTAAAACAGCTGCTTCATGGAGCTCAATGGTCTCAGCTCTTGCAGGAAGTGGAATGTGGAGAGAATGCTTAACGCTATTCCGCGAAATGTGTGGATCGACCAATTTAAAGGCGGAAGAGAGTGGAATGGTTAGTGCTCTCTCAGCTTGTGCCAACATTGGTGCACTCAATCTAGGAATGAGCATTCATACCTTTCTGTTGAGAAACATAAGCAAACTCAATGTAGCAGTCCAAACTTCACTAGTAGATATGTATGTGAAATGCGGGTGCTTAGACAAAGCATTGCATATATTTAAGAAGATGGAAACAAGGAATCATCTGACTTACAGCGCAATGATCTCAGGACTTGCTTTGTACGGAGAAGGAGAAGCAGCTTTACGGTTATTCTCAGAGATGATTGAAGAAGGTTTAGAATTAGACCATGTTGTGTATGTGAGTGTTCTTAATGCTTGTAGCCACTCTGGTCTAGTCAAAGAAGGCCGTCGAGTTTTTGAGGAAATGTTAAAGGATGGTAAGGTGGAGCCAACGTCTGAGCATTATGGTTGTCTTGTGGATCTTCTGGGAAGAGCCGGACATCTAGAGGAAGCCTTTGAAACTATCCAAAGCATGCCAATTGAACAAAATGATGTTGTTTGGAGAAGCTTCTTAAGCTCATGCAGAGTTCATCAGAACATCCAGCTAGGACAATTAGCAGCTCGAGAACTACTTAAGCTAAGCTCACACAACCCAGGTGACTATTTACTGATCTCTAACATGTATTCAAAAGCTCAAATGTGGGAAGATGTAGCCAGAGCTAGAACAGAAATAGCTACCAAGGGTTTAAAGAAAACCCCGGGATTTAGCATCGTCGAAGTAAAAGGTAAAACTCACAGGTTTGTTTCACAAGATAGAACACACCCGCAATGGAAAGAAATCTACAAGATGCTACACCAGATGGAATGGCAGCTAAAATTCGAAGGATACTCACCTGACTTGACACAGATATTGCTTAATGTAGATGAAGAAGAGAAAAGAGAGAGACTAAAAGGGCACAGCCAAAAGGTGGCTATTGCCTTTGCTATATTGTACACACCTCCAGGGTCTGTGATTAAAATAACTAGAAATCTGAGGATGTGTAGTGACTGTCACACATATACAAAGAAAATCTCCATGATCTACGAAAGAGAGATTGTTGTAAAAGATAGAAACAGGTTTCACCTGTTTAGAGGTGGAACTTGTTCTTGTAAAGATTATTGGTAGGTTTGGATCTTTTGATATCTCAAATGTTTATTCTTGTACCGCACTCTTTCAAGCAGAGAATGAAAACAAACACAATCACAAATGAGAGATTCAAAACCAATATTATTTTACTTTCCCGCTGAGTTTTTTCAATAGTAAAAGGCTTACAGTGGGTGAAAATTGCACGGTAAAGTGCTAACACCAAGAAATTTAGCACCCAAGTCTATATGCAAAAACAGTATACTCGACCGAACTTTGTGATGCACCTAATGAATTGGGGACAGCCAAACAATGTTGCTTACTCGAGTTGAATTGATGAAACACCTGAAGTAATACTTGTGGTGCGTGGATCACCACTTTCTAAGCAAACGCCATGTGGATCTTCTCTCACCAACAAGGCCAAAACATTGTGTGAACTCCATTCCTGGGTCAGTTTGCTGCCAGAATCCCCTAAAGTAATCGCAAAAATGGCATCAAATCCACCAGCTCCAGGAACACCAGCAAGTAAAACCCCTTCACAATTCATCGTAGAATCCAAAAGTTGAGTTTGGGATTCAGGCTCTATCTGCAATTCCGTTGTCCAACTCAAGGTCAATGAAGATGCCAAAAAATTCTATTTGTTCCAATGCATAATTCACTTATACCGTGTATGCTACCAAAATTCTACAGCCAGCTGGGTATTTTATGCATCAGCACAAAGTAATCATGCACAAATGTTCAGTTGAAATCTGAAGCAAGTATCAAGACAGAATAGATAACAACTTACAGGAACACCAGCAGCCTCACCCATCTGACGCATAAGTGTTCTGATTCTCAACATAGCTTCTCTTGCTCCTAAGAGTTCTTTAATAATGGCTTCGTTGTTTGGTTCAGTAGCATGTAGCACCCACTAAACATGAGATATACAAAAGGCAGATGGACTAAGTTGCTCCTTGATATATTACTGAAGTCAATACATGGCCAATGGAAAGGTACCTTTTCAGAAGTAAGCTCACTACATGACTTAATGACTCCTAGATACGCATCCCAGTGGTCTTTAGCTAATTTGCTCAGAATGTTTAGCTTAGTTTCAAGTTCTAAATTTGCCTCTGACAACTTCTGCCAATTTTCTCGTGCCTTCTCTGGATCAGACATTTGCCACTTTTTTACAGCACCTACCATCGATGGGGTGGAGGATCCACCACTTCCAGGTTCCCCAAGAACCTATATAAGACAGTATCTTGTTAATACACCAGATTTCATAGAAGTCAAGGAAATGAAAAGTTAGTGAGGTTCACAACAGCTATTTTTAGGTAAGACTAGGTCTGATTATTTGCTTACAAGATTCATCAGTGGCGGTAAAGAGAACTCAGTTCTCTCATTGTCCCAATTTCCCTTCAAAATTCTGCCCATAACTTCCTGTAATGGCAGACCTTTCACTGCAACCTGAAAAACTTGGGAGTCAGTATACTCCCATCCTTGGAGGAGAGTATATTACGCAAGAAACTTCTCGTTAAAAACCTGAGCAAATGACAACACTTCTGGAGAGAAGCGAACATAACGCTGACTCCCATAGACAGCACAACTGACATCAAACCCGCTTCCGACCTTCCCTTGTGCAAGACAATGAGATGTTTGTGCTACCATATGGATAACATCTAGATCAGAACAACCAAAATTTCCTTCTTTACATGGATCAGATAGGTCAACCACTCCAAGATAATGTAACAGAGCTGCAACCACAGCTGTTGTCATTGCCGCAGAAGAACCTAAGCCAGTTTTTGCTACTTCAGGCTTGCAATTAGCACCATTTGACTCGGCAGCATTGAATGTGATTGATGCAAAAGGTGCAAGGGTACCCAGTGATTCTGGTGTCAATGGTAGCCCAAGCGATTCTATCTATCAGAATAAACAAGATTATCAATATTTTGTACAAGCATCTCAAGAGAATTTGGAAAATCAAAGGAAATATCAAGAAACGCAAGTGTAATTTAGACAATTTAAGCATAGAAAATGATAGAAAACCTGATTCCGATATGAGTAAAAGTCATTAGAGCCTAAGATTGTGATATCAAGACCTGTAAAACCGATTTAGAGAAATGGTTATATATCCAATATTTACTTCATAAATAAAGAAGATAATTAAAATAAGCATCAACTTGAAGATTGCCTTGCAAGAAGAGTTTTTGCAGTGCTTCCTTGGCCTTGCCAGATGCCAAATGAGCAGCAGCTATAGCATACTGAATAGCATGCTCTACAAAGGAGTTTCTTGAATCACTGCTATTTTAGAAAAAAAAAATAACAATGTAAGTGCTCTATCACCCATATTTGACAAATGACATCTCACTAAAGAAACGTACTGATATACAAAACTTATGATATTAAGATAAAAAAGAATAAGATCCAGCACATCTTAAAAAGTCTCTCAGATCTTGCCTTGAAGACACACACTGAAGAGTCAGATGTTTAAGTGACAGTTTATACATGCTTTCTCTCGGTAGCTGTGGTGATGTTAATTTGACATCCGTCCATTGCTGGAATATAGGCAAACAAACAAATCAAAGTTTCAAAGTTATCAGTCATCTCACACAACAGAATAACCTGTCAAGGCTGCAACACTATTACTTCCTAATAACACAAAAAATGAGAAGAAGATACATGCTTCTGGAGGAAGTACATACCCACGCCCAACTGTCAGGCTTGACTTCTTCATTTATCGGCTTCACAATTGCATAGAACCGCGCATTTGTACTCAACACAAGCCCTGTATTTGGCCTCTCGAGTATGAGGTAGCCTCCAGTCATCAACACCTTCCCAGGGGCAGAAGCAACACTGCATTAAAAAATTTCCAAGAAGATTGATCCCTTCGCCTGTCTCTTAAGATACTCCCCCACCCAAGGAAAAAAAAAATTAAAGAATCGAGGGAAGAAACCCCACAATTCAATTTTAAAACAAAGTGGAGACATGATGAAAGCGATACAACGAACACGAACACAGAGTATAAAACCAATTCGAATCACAATTAAATTTTGAAAAGGTTAATCGAAATCAAATAAACAATTTCGCATAAACTGGAAACGGCAATTTCAAAGAAAGGACAGCATAATATCCCGAGAAAATAGGGGGGACAAGCACTTACACAGCCATTGTCGAAGAGTGAAAAAATGATCGCTGATCAAAGCCCAGATTCACCTACGATCAAACAAATTGCAATTCTTTTAAAGCAAAAGCGTGATAAAATCACATCACATGCACAGATTTTCTTAGTATCTACACACATAAACGGCGAACTAACGAACATAACTATATCGTATCGATTGAGACAAACTAGAAGTCGAGCGACCTTTAAAATTCACAAGATTGCTTTCATACATATGAACAATTCATCGGCGGAGTATAAGTAAACAAAAATAAAAGCTTACAAGTAATTTCTGAATGCGATTGAATATCGACGGAAATGATCAGAAATCTTGCAATCGGCGGCAGAAAATGACCGGCGGGAGGAAGAGTAGTAGATCGGATTTGGACAGTGGCGCACGGAAGAAGAAAGATAAAAATAAAGTGAAGGTAGTTAGGGATATTTATGGGTTTACATAGATGCGAAGAGGGTAAAATGGGAACTTACAACAAGAAAAAGGTAATAACAGACTTTTTTTAGTCAGATAAGTTTGACTAGTGAGTCCCATTATTTTTTGGATAAGAGCTTCTTTTTTCTTACCGTTTTATGATTGGGTTAATAAACAAATAAATCATTGACGGAAAAAAAAAACAAATAAATTATTTCTTCGCTAATATCATAATTTTTATTATTATTTTTAAATGAACTTCATATGTCAAAAAAATCGTATGTTCCTCATCAAAACAAAAAATCGTATGTTATTTTAATTACCTTTTATGTGAAATTATTTGATTTATCTTAATTTGAAATATAATGGTGTACTTATCCAATATTCCAAAATTTATTTTCATTATAATTTTACTATAAAAACTTGAATGTGAGAAAATATTTGAGAGACATAATTAATTTTTTCTTAAAAAGTTAGATCAATAAGACATAATACATAATAAATTCATCCAAATTTCTTAAATTCTTATTAAGTTTGACAAGGAATTTGTAGTCAAGTGGTAGGGAACGGATTTAGGATTTTAAAAAGTTCATATGTTTGATTCTCTTATCATGCAAAAGTAAAACACATGTTACTAATCACTCATACACAAATTTGTACGTAGGCTGCCCTACCACAGGAGAATAGTCCAAATTTCTTTCATATGGTTTAAGAATTCTTGAGTTACCAAAAAAAAACATTATATTTATATGAATATGATTAATTGTGTTCAAATATCTAAATGTAATCAAACACATTAAAACATGTATTCAAATGTTCACCAACATGACTACATTATATTTATAAGATTCACAACAAGTATTTTTTTTTTTAACAATTAGATCGACAATCTTGATTTATAGTTCAAATCCACTATACCTAAAATCTACCTTTAAAAAATTTTATTTTAAAATTTCTGTTTGTAGTAGGATAGAATCGGACATTTATGTCATAAAACTGAATAGGCATTCTTTAACAGCAATATTCATTCTCTCTTTATTTCAAAATAAAAAATCGATCCTAAATTTTTGACAGATTTTCGAAGAAAATAAAACTATTGATCAAAACTATGCAGTAATATCAATCGTTGATATATGATCTTAACATAAGATATACACATTATATAATTTTATAAACAACATATATAAAAAATACACAATAATATCAAACCAGGAAAAAAAATCGCACCCAAAACTATACGATTATATATATATATATATATATATATATATTAATGTGGTAAATATAGCACATCGATATTCTTCATGCAAACTTACAAGAGACATTACAATTGTCGTTAATATCATTAGGGGATGAACATATAAAGTATTTCTGATTAACCGGATCAATCACTCGTAGAAGACAGATCTCATCTTTAGAAGCTTCTTGACGATCTTTCGAAGAAACTTTATTGCAATTTGGACGAATAATATCACTATATGATTTGTTTGTCAATCGTAAAACATCATAAGTCCAAGCACCTGTTAATGCACCGAGCACCGGTGCAACTATGTATAACCATAAGTCTTGATAACATCCCCATACAAGTGCAGGCCCTAAGCTTCTTGCTGGATTCATTGATGCTCCCGAAATTGGCCTAGTTATTTCATTATTATTGTGGATATATTCACAATGCAACAATGTATAAATATTCGAGATAACGTTATAATAGGCGGAACTTTTTCTAGACAATGTATAAACGTTTCTAAACGTTTAGATGACTAGACTCTTGTATCAAGGTCCGACTTCTTTCTACCACCATAGGTGTGGAAGATTAAGAAATGTTTTTAGGAAGTGAAATTTGGCTATGAATGAGATGTTTTCAATCTAATTGTTTGACAAAACAAAATGATAGGACTAGGGTGATTATGGGCTAAAACTCAAAATGGCTTTAGGCATCATTCATTTAGGTTTGTAGGGCATCATTTTATGGAAATTTAATTATCTATTGGTCAAAGTTGTACTTTTGTGTTTTTTGTTGTAGGATTATTAGATTATGTTTTTTGACTATCAATTTATTTCTAAGTATTTTTTACTATCAAATTTTATTTTTGTAAAGTTCATAAATTTTGATTTTTTTAACTTTCTATGGCCAAAAAATCTTCATAAAGAAAAAAGATATTTTAAAGCAATGAGAGCCAAAAATTATCTAAAACACATTGATTTAATTTCACTATCTAAAAAAAAATTATAATATTTTCTTATCCTTATAGCAACAAGAGTCACTGCGGAGGAAACTCATTTTTTAAAACTTTGTGTTTTAGACATCAACTTAAAAGAAAATGTATAGGCCGGACCCAAAGGGACTTACCCGCAGATAAAGATGTCGAGTACAACGGTCGCACCAATAGCTAGGCCTGCGAATTGTCCTTGGGCTCGTTTATCAGTAGCAACAGCTGATATAACAAACATCAAGAAGAAAGTAGTGATGTATTCCATTACGAACGACCTTGTGTTAGAATCTGCCGGGTATGTTCCAACGTAAACATCGGCTTTGAGACTACAAACGTTGCCGTTTAGATCGAACAAGAACCGTAGAGAAGCTGACGCTACGGTCGCTCCCACAACCTGAGCGGCTATATAAGCCGGAACCTATACATTAAAGTGATTGATCACAACTTTATTCTACAAAATGAAACCTTATATAAGTATGGAGAGTTCTTATAGTCTAACCAGATAAAGAGGGAACTTTCTAGAAGAAGCAAAGGCAATGGAAACAGCAGGATTAAAATGTGCACCAGAGATATGACCAATTGAGTAGATCATAACCGATACGGTTAGGCCCCAAGTCAAAGCTATACCGGGAAGTGTAACCTTTTTACCGTAATTCTCATTTACTATGATGGCTCCGCAACCGGCAAATATCAGTGAGAATGTTCCCACAAACTCACCAATCAACTAGAAAAGATCCAACAATAAGACTTAATGTGATCACTCAAATGAAAAAAAAAAAATAATATATATATATATATATACACTTAAATGGATCTTATAGTGCTGCAACATAGATATAAAAAAGTTGGTAACTCAATTTAATAAACCGAATATATTAAAAAGTAAATTAAATTTAAATTCAACGGTATACTTTTGTACGCACAAAAAAAAAATCAAAATATAGGATACTGAAGCTAAAATTATAATCTAAAACAAGGAGTGGTATATTAATTGAATAGTGTTAGGCTGGATTGTAAGATAAAATAGTATAAATTTTTGAGATGAACAAATTTTAATTGGATGATTTAAAGTAATTGTTGTCAATTAATAACTTTTCCTGTACTCTAGTTATATTTTATAAAAATTTGCATCACATATAGCAGATTCTTTTAAAACAAGGTAAAATTACGAATTAATAAATGATAAACTAAGTATAAAACTGCGAAAATGTATTACACCATTCATCAAATAAAATACTAAATTTTTTGTTTTTGTAGAAACAAGATTGTATTTTACAAATTCGAAACAGATGTTAGTTTGGTTTATTAATTCTACTTCTTAAACCAAACCTTGGAATCAAAGAGAAGATTGAGCACTCTTATAACGGCAAAAGAAATTATGGAGAATCAAACCTTTTGAACGAATGATACAGAAACAGGAGGACGAGACAAAACCGGTGAGTGAGAATCACCAACGGATCTAGCATCTTCAATATCGGAGATAACAGCTTGATTCTGATTCGTAGTATCTGAAAGGTCAGCCATTGATCGATGAAATTTTGGAGACCTTTTTCAAAATGTGATTATGGTTTGCTCATTTCAAAACTCAAATGTCAACTCAAGCTTTGTATTCATTATAACTTATAGATGGATTCAAAAGTTGACTTTCCTTTTATTTTATACTACAAGTTGATCAAATCATTTAAATAGAATAGTAATAATTTTAATCACTAGATAGGAGAAAACTAGCTAAAAATTAAAACGTATATTATTACTAAATAGAGTATTTTTAAGGTTTATATTATTATATATATACGACATGGTTTACAGTTCTTTGATTGAGAAAACGTATACAGCACGTAAAACTTTTATATTATGTACGAATGATAATATCTGCTGCCATCTTAAAATTTAATTATCTATATTATTTGGAAAAGAAAGATCTAGATTATACTAAATAAGTTTAATATCTGTGTTATATGTAGAACTTACATCCAGGTCGTGCCTTAGTGTATAAAAACAAACCAATCTCCTCCGATTCCTAGGATTAATGTATTTTTTGGATCTTTAAAATTAAAATATATTTATACTATAGAAGGAGCATTTAGTTTTTGTAAACATTTGAATTGACAAAGTCCTTAGCATAAATCTCATTCCATAAAGAGAATCCTTTCTACGACTTTTAGATATATATTGTTTTTCGAGCAAGGTTTCAAGCCAGATACTTAACTTGATTACTGTCCTTATGTATTGATCTAATACTACAATCTTGGTTAAATCGATATGTCATTAACTTCTAATCCATAATATAAGAGCATCTCCATGGGGTAAAAGACTTTTTGAGCTTCTCAACAATAAAATATCAATATTTTAAGAGTGAATTACTAAATTAGTTTCTTGTAACCTTTAATTGACTACAATAGTCTAAAAAAATTTTTTATTACAATTCTACTATTTTCGCGTTTTTAATACCATTTAGCCCATGTTCCCTTTGAAAAGGAAAAAAAATTACGAAATTGCCGTTAATGAGTAATTCCACGTCAGCAGACAGAAAACCTACGAAAAACTTCTGTAATGTTGTAGGTTTCGTTGTCAAGTATTGTAAGTTTTCATTTTCCTTTGTTGTAGGTTTAAGTGTCTTAAGTTATGTAGGTTTACAAGTTACGTTGTATGAATTAAGTTCTTCTGAGTTTAGTTTCTTTGTTGTAGGTTCTATCATCAAATTCTCATGGTTTTGTAGGTTTTTCATTAGATTCTCCTTGTTATGTAGGTTTGTTTTCGGCTTGGTTGTCGGTTAAGGTTTTCGTTTTGTAGGTTTTGTTTTTTATTTGTTGTATGCTTAAGAATTCTTTGTTGTAGATTTTCATGTGGTCTCTGTTGTAGGTTTATTTATCAGTCATTGTAGGTTTTGTAAGATTGATTTCTCTTATTTCTCGACTTAGTTCTCATGTTATGTAGATTTCGTTTTTGTTTGTTGTAGGTTTAATGATTCTTCGTTGTAGGTTTTTCTGTGGTCCTTGTTGTAGGGTTTTTTATCAGTCACGGTTGGTTTTGTATGATTGATTTCTCTTTTTTCTCGACTTAGTTCTCCTGTTATATAGGTTTTGTTTTTGTTTGATGTAGGTTTTATGATTCTCTGTTGTAGGTTTTTCTGTACGTGGTTTTTGTTGTAGGTTTATTTTTCATTTCTAACGTCTTTATTGTAGGTTTATTTTTTATTTCTACGATCTTTTGTGTAGGTTTATATGTGTAAGACATCCTTCTCTAATTGTAGGTTTATTTTTATGTCTTGTAGGTTTTCCTATTTCGTTATTTTCCTGTTATCATACGACTTAGTCCTTCTGCATTGTAGGTTTTACGTTAGTATATTCTATGTTTTCGTGTCTCTTTTGTAGGTTTTTCTGGTATAAACCTAGAAGGTTTAAAGACTGTTTACCCCAACATTTAAAACACACATACCTTCTTCTTCTACATAAAGGATGTTGTCAACCACCATTGACACCATTTTTCATCTTTATTCAAGCTATCGCTTATTTTTGTAGGTTTAGTATTTTAAACAAAACCTACAATGAACCAACAAACCTACAAAACTGAAATGCTTTTAAACAAAACGCTTTTGAATTCAAAAATTTTGAAAAAAAATTGTTTTTTTCTGAAAAAAAATTATAATGGTATTTTCGTAATAAAAACAAAAAATAATAATTACAAGGGCATTCTCATAATAAACAGGTCATAAAAGAAAATTTTAAATTGACTTTTCCACACATTTTGCCTTTTAGAAGGTAGAAATAAACTATTATAGTAATTAATTGATCTTATTGAATAATTTCAGTCATTCTTTTATATTTTAACTTAATAAATTTACATCCAATCATTCTTTTACACATGTACTATAGAATTTCTGGTGAAAATATCTTAAATGAGAATTGTTCCTCTCTCCTCCTCTCAAAAATATTATTATTTTAATTGTTATAGATTACTTTTGATTATTTTTTTTCTTTTTGAGAATCTGGTTGAAAAACCATGGATGGAGCTGCTCTAAGTATATTTCTACATGCCAAAGTTGAATTGTCCTTTAGACTTACGGTTATATGTAATCATCAATGATTACAGATGACATTGCAAAACACTTAGATTTATGTATAGATCTTAAGCTAAGATGAGAACAAAAGATAAGCAAGATGTGTATAGCTGTGTTGTTGTGTGAAGGAGATTAATTAAATAAAGATTTTGGTAGAGAAACTCATAATGTTTCCTAGTTAGAGGTACTGTGATTGTATTCTCTCTCTGTTCTGCTCCCACCATGTCTTCGCATGCACTTCCCCAAATCGTTCCCGGCTGTTGATTAAAAAAAAGCATACATGCCGGTTAGTTACAGAATGATTATCGAGTTTCGAAATGTGTAATATCTTGTGAATGCTTGATTAGTTTGCTAAACATTTTATCCTAAGTGTCTTCAGATGTTTGGTTATACCTGAATCTGACTCTACGTAGCTCTCTAGTTCCATCTGCTAATTGTCTTATGGTAATGTAAACACCAGGCTCATCCTCTTCTATCCACTCAGCCTGCATTTCACTAGCATTACTCATGGACGGTGGTTCATCTCTGGACGAAGTAGTGGTTCGTGCTGCATCCATTGGAGGTCCTCCATGATAACTTCCAGGTCCATAGTTGCTAGAGCCACCATAGAAATGATGTGGGACATTTCCTGGAGGTCTGAAGTTGTGTCTTGGAGTCCAGTCTTTGCTTTCTCTCGCTGAATCCATCTTCGAGTAAGTTGAATCCCTCTGTGACTGAAGACAACAAACATGTGTTACCTTCTTTGGATTTAAGACAAGATTTACATAGGTCTGAAATGCTAGATGAGTTACCTGGTCCTCGGATCTTGCAGGTGTTTGAAGAGCTTGGCGGTTAAATCTCTGTACATTGTAAAGCTCAACGATTTTGTCATAGTTTTCACCCCACCACCGTTGAGCTTGCCACTTATCAAACATCTCCCGGCTTTCAAAACAAGACGTAAGTAATCGTTAGTTTTCATCTAATGTTTATGCTTCTAATGTCATGAAGTATAATCTCTGAAGCACTTGGTGTTTTATATAAATATAATTCAAATACCTGAAGCGGATCCGTTTAAGATCATTTCCTCCACTAGGAAGTGAAGCAAATGTGATATGAACACCAGGTTCTACTTGAGCCATCCACTCTTTTGGACCTTCATCATCCAGTACCACATCACAAGACTCTGCAGAGATAGATTCACGATCATTTCCGTAAATTGAAGTGAATTTTGATCCAGCTTGATGATGAGAGGAGTTATTGAAGTCCCAAGCAGGAGTTGAACCTGCACTTCCACCCATGTAAGGATATGGAACACCTTCAGAAGCATTGTCATAATCTGGGAATGATCTATGTCCTTTCTTCATGGGACTGTTAGAGGATCCAGTGCATGGCTTGCATTGTTTATACGCACCAGAGAATTTCAAAGCCATATCTTTAATCTGCATAACATAATAAGTACACAAAAACATCAATTAGATCCTGAAACTTAATCTTCTTTGTCAAATCTTTCACAAACATTATATAGCCTTACGCCTTTAGCCCCCATAACTAAGTGTGTCTATACTTTTAAAGCCAAGTAAGTAAAAAGGAGATCTATTATGATCATTCTTAAAAGAACATCAATAAAGCTATGAGATCTAACATAATTAAACAAATGTATAAAAAAATTACTTCATCTTGTCTTCTCAGTATGCAGAAACACAATCATAACGGCATTCTCTTTCTTTTCTATTTTTTTCTTTTTGATTTACTAAAATAGTTACCCCCACCCTCAAAGCCTTTGTTTATTCCCTGTCTAGGTAAGAATCAACTAAAGCTTATTTTGAGAAAAGTACAAGTTAGATCAATCTTCATTAACAATATTCCATCAAAGCATGACCCCATCATAAGCTTTAATCAGCCACTATAATCCAAAAAATTTCAACTAGGTTCATGATTCAAAAAATGGATTCAGTAATTGTTTGACTTTCATGTCTAGTCACATAGAAGGGAAACAAACACTGACATAAAACTAGTAAAGAGAGATTTGATAAAGATTCCAAGGAAATGAAGTAGCATCACTGTAAGAACTCTGTTTAGAACAACAGTAACCTCTACTCCTTAAATTGAATTCAAATCAATCCTCTATGATAAAGAAACGAATATCACTCAAATTTATGGGACCGTACAGTGTCTTATATTAAAGATTGCTTCTTCTTTTTTCCCTGTGAGATACGTTTATTGGGTTTTGTTTCACGAACAAGGCAATTAAGGAAAAAGCAACAAAATAAAGTGAAAGATAATAAAAGCAGAAGGATCAACAAAGAAAGAAGAGATTCAGAGAGATAAACCTGTATGGTTAGGCTTTTGACGGCTTCTTTAGTATTGGGAGTGGAGCCTCCACGCGCTCCATTTTCGACTTCTTCACCTCCATCTGCTTTGGTACAAGCTATGCAAGAAAACATCTTTTGTCTCTTTTCTGTGTAGCTTCTCTGTCTTTTTCAGCCTCTATAAGAAAACAGAGTCTGCTTAAATTCACAACCAAACCTCTATCTATGGAAATGAATAATGCAACAAAACAAAAAAGTCATTAAAAATGCTTAAAGTAGTAGAGCTATGATCACAATCCGACATAAGACACGGGTTGAACTTACGTAATCATATAGTACATATTAAATTATAACGAAATAGGAAACGATGACATTGTCCTACAATAGTAACAGACAATTGTAAACATTTAGTTAGAAGTTAGAACATAGAAAAGGGAATTTGGATCTCATTGTCGTTTTCTTAACCCAAATTCAAACACAAAAGGACAAAGTTGTTGACATGTATCTCTAGTCAGAACCCAACTACTCAAAAAAAAATATAAGACTTGATAAAGTTGAGTTAGTAGTTTAACTCATGAAGAACCAATGCTCAATAAACCTTGTTTTGTTTTAAGAAAAACATCACATAGTGTTACCTCCGAGATTTAATTTCTTCAACCAGAAGAAAAAAAAAAAAAGCAACAGGAATATAAAAAATATAAACTAAGAAGGTATAGATTAGTGGAGTGAACTTGATAGAGACAAAAGTATTGAGAGATATTTAAACTACAAGTTACACTTTTCTATTAAATTAAGTTTAAAAAAAAATTATCAAAACCAGAAAAAAAAGAGAACTTAGGGATCAGAGGATAGGACCCCAGCGAAATAATATTTTATATATTGTGCAAATTCAAACACCTGAAATGTTAGAAACATACTATTATTTTACAAGTAATAACCTATTTTAAAGACGATCATAATAAAGACAAATTGTTCTTTATTTTTTTTAAAAAAAATTGTTCTGTTAAGTAATCTGTTTTTTATTTGGTGGTTCAACTAATGCTTTAGTTTGCAGCAAAGATACTCTGCCCATACATCAACTAGCAAAAGTTCAAAGAATAATAATACAATTTTTAAGGAGCCGAAATATCTGACAAAATTAAAACAATACTAAAGAGAACAAAAAATCAGAATATTAAATCTAACACCAATCAAGAGCAAAACATAAATTAAAAATGAAAATTATTGAAATCACTAGAAAAGGAAATAAAAATTGAATGTTTAACAAGAAAATGGAATCTTGACAGTCACGTGTTAATAAAAAGAAAAAGAGTTTGGTTTCTATATTTAGGGTTTTGAGTGATGATGGACCAATCTAAAGCGTGTCGCGACATGAAAAAAACTATATGGATATATCTATATATATGAATGATTCGAAAGTAAAAGAGTAGTTGCAAGCAAATCACGATTCACGAAAAAAACTCTGTTTTGATATCAAAAGCAAAGGCAAAAGACTGATACAAAAGCCATTATTATTCTTAACCTCAGAAAACGACTTCTGGATTTTTTTCTCTTTATTGTTTCAATCAAACATTAAAACATTGTTTTCTCAAGCATTGAATTGAGATTGAAATGGAATAATAATGGGTTTTTAGTGTTACTCACCTGATTTTTTGATATCTGAGATAATTAAACTTGATTTGAGATTTATATTTCCTCTTCAGGGTTTAGTCTCTGTGTCCTATAGCCTATATATATATATATATATATGTAGACCATCAATGGTTGCAGAGTGTGATTAGTGTAGTGTTACAGACAGTAATTGTAATAAATGCGAGAAAACCAAAGAAAAGATGAAACAGTTTTTGATGAATTTAAGCTTTTAATTTAATGGAGAAAACTTCGGCGTTTTCCCGAAGTAAAAAGCAAAAAAGTAAAGTAGTGAACAATAAATACCGGGAAATGAATGAAACGAGAATTTTAAATTTATAATCGATGAACATTTTGTCTGATTGTGTTTAGTGAGAAATTTTGGAAACTTATTTGGTATTAATCAGAAAAAAAAAACTGAGAGAGAAATGATGAATCGAATCTGTCAAAATCAATCAATCAAGTGACAGTAGAGGAAAATGCAAGCAGAAAAAAAAGGCAACAAAAACTCTCTGAATCTTCTTTTTTACTGGGAAAAATAGTTTGAAAAGATCGATCGAATAAAAAAACCAGTGACTAATCTCTGTTTTCTTTCTCAATCGCTCTACAGAAGAAGAAATACAAAAAAAACGAATCTCTGTGGTTATCTTCCCGAGAAAAAATCTCAAAAAGAGGATTTCTCTTCAACTCGTGTACTGACCTGCAATGTCGAATCTGATTCTGAACAATAATCTCCACTCTTACAAAGCAATGAACTAACTAAGAAATTTCTCAATATCAAAAATCTCCAGAAATCTTCAACTTCCCGGATAAAAATTTGAGAATGAGAACAGAACTAAGGCAAGAATTCGGGTTATCGGGTCAGAGATTCGGAGCTCCGACTTCGTCTTTTTTTTGCTCTCTAACGAGAAATAAGGACGAAGAGAAAGAGAAGGAGACAAGAGGTTTCGAAGGATATATATATGAGGTATTTAACGGCGTTTAAGGTCGTTAAAATGTTATGACAAGTAGAATAAGAAAAGACCGTGAGTTAACGGAGGTTCTTTTGGTGTGCCGATGAAAATTGGTCTCGAGAAGAGACGGCAAAGAGGGCCCATCTTGTCTACCGGTGACGGAGATGGCTTACGTGTGCTGGAAGTTGATTACGTGGCAGTTTCTTATTGGATAAAGACAGCTGAAACCGGGTCGGGTTTTGGTCACGATATATTTGACAGCCCAAGGGAACCGTCGCATCACGATTCGCTTTGTTGTTGTAGCTTCATTATCTTATTTTTATGATTATTTATGTTTTATTAAAATATATACATGTTTCATCGTTTTATCTTGTTATAGATATCAATATATATAAGATCATGTGTAACATATTATTATTTTATTAATATGTTTCTGTAAAATGTGTATGAATTGATAAAGAAATCATCGAAACTGTAGTAAATTATAAATGAAACTATATGTTATAGTGAGAGTGTAAGATGAGAGTGATTAAAGAGTGTCGCAATCGAAGATTAATGTTGGGATGGTGGATGGAGAATTGAAGTATGGGATATATATATATATATATGTAACACCAATACAACTATTCTATATTTATTTTAAACATGTGATGTGTTTCTATATTTCCTTTATGAATTCTAATGCTCTTACTGTTTTTTTGCTGTCTTTTCTTAACTCATTAATTTTTTTAGAAAAAAAAAGCTTCCAGGATTTACGATTAGTTATGTATTTTCAAACAAACACCTTTTATCTCATACATTATGTTGTTTTGCTATTTTTTTTTAACAAGAAAGAATTTCTTGGAAATATAAGTTTTTGATATATTCACTTAATGTTAACGTTAGCCAATCATAACTTTTAGATAGAAGATATTTAAAAAATTCTAAGACTCCATAGAAAAAAAAAGGTCATGAGCAGCTTGACTTTACTTAGTCGTGTTTATCATCAAATTTAATTTTTGTCTTATATTGTAGAAAAGTTCACTTGATGATAAAGATGGTAAACTAAAACACAAACTTTTAATTATAAAATTACTATATATTGGTAGGTATTAGTTGATTTTTATTCAAAGTCCCATAGGTTGATAATACCCTAACGTTAATTCGTGGTTAAGTAATAGGCATCACACTTCTTTGTAATAAATTATATCAACCATGCATATTCACCCCTTTAAATCGTGTACATGGCTTGATAAACTGTGTAAATCTCTACACCAACTAAATTAATTTAGTCAATTAATCGACCATTTTATAATAAATTATGTTCTAAGCAAATTTTGGTAGTTTTTTTTTCTTTTTTATATTTGAGTACTAAGTAGTATGTTAATACAAAGGTCTACAAAACTCAATTAGATAAGTTTGATACATATCTCGACGAAAATAATATCTTTCAAGAATTTTGATAGATAAACATGATGTAATTTTTGACAGAAAAAAACCATCACTATTCTATCGAGATATGTTATGGGATCTCGACGGTTATGACGTCAGTTAAAAATGAATAATCTGAATGTTTTGAACATTGAAATCTAAGATGCAATGTACTAAAGCATTGAGCTTATGTGCAACATGTTGGAGGATGCTAAACTTTGTTAAAAAGAGATGAAATCAGAAGATAAATAGAATAATATAAAATAAGTGTCTTTAACCCAAAACGTTGGGGTGGGAACTTGGCTTTATTCCTGGGGCTAACCTGTCTTTAAGCAAAGAATGCTTCGAACAGAGGGACAACTAAACTCCAAATAAAAATCATCACATATATTAATTGGAAAAAAAAAATCAATTTCCATATTAAGAAATACGTAAAACGTAGAAATTCTAAAAATGTGTTGAGGTATAAATGATTAACTAACTAAAACCAAAAAATAATAATTAACTAACTTTGATAATGCGTTAGTTTTGTGATATTTTGAAAATTAATATATTTTATATGGTGTAAAACAAAGGAATATGGTTTCCACTTTTGTTATAGTTGAGATTTAATTAATATGCACGAAAAGTATAGTCAATGTCCCCAAAACACTTCTCATCTCGTCTTACACTATATTTTCTTTTGGATTTGTTTTACTAAAAAAATAGCAAACATGTTCTTAAGCTTTATGGCTTTTGTTTTATTTTTATGTTCCTTTTTAAACATCTTTTAAATGCATAGTTAGATCATATCTCATTTTTGTAATTAGGAATATAATTTAATATCGTAATAATTATGTAAAATATATTTGGAAATCAGAAATTTGCATCATATCATGGTATGCTTGTAATTTATAAAGGATTCCAAAATTTTAGTTTGTTAACGTCACTTTTTATCTACCAAAATTCAAACAACTGAACCAAGTTAAACTAGTAACCAGAAAGGATTGAGTTCTGGTGATCCATGCCTTTTAAATCAGATTTATCTTTTTCTGCCCTAGTGTACATTGTTCTTTAATTTTGGTCTGAAAATTTGTTGGAGAATTTATCCGAAAAAACAAGTGAGAGAAGTTTTTTTTTTTTTTTTTTTTTT
>OVAX01000124.1:0-40813 GCA_900406405.1 Lepidium africanum | reverse complement strand
TTTTTTTTTTTTTTTTTTTTGTGAAATAGTGTGAGACTATTAATATGATCAAACAAGCAATGAATTTACGTATACAATGATCAGTGTTATTTTGAACGTTTGTATAGTTTCCAAACATAATAAAAAATAGAAGTCTGTTTCTCTTGTACGGACACAATGTATTCCGACATTAAATATAAGTTTGGATCGTTCCAAATTTAGTTAATGTAAAAACGTAAATTTGAGATGGTGATGTTCCACAATAGTACTAATACTATTGAATGTGTCGCGACAATCAAGTTATCATTAGGTAACTAGTTAAGTATTTGCGCTATGCTGCGGTATTATTTTCTAAATTTTTTTTATAAATCGAAGTAATAATAGAATGTTGAAAGAGTTTTGACAAAAAAAAAGATAAAATGAAAGAAATAAGACATAGATCTAAAGTGTCAGACATTACTATTAAAAACCATTTAGACATAACCTCTTCATACTGACAACGATCTCTATGATGTTCGATCCACACACATAAGTGTTTTATCGCTGCTCTCTTCTCTTCTCTTAATCTCAACAGTGTCTCCTTCAGATCCTCTTTCTCCTTTTCTTTTACTTTACCTTCAAGCTTCTTATATATCTCCTCCTTCTACTTCACCATCTCTTCCTTCATCTCTATCACACATTTCTTTGCCGTGAAAAGCATCTTCGTCGCTTCAACCACCGTTTCCTTATAGCTTATGTGTATCTTCTCAAGGTTTTCATTCATAACCGGTTTAGTATAACCGGTTCCAATCTCTAACTTTTACCTAAAACTTATGATTTTATTATAGCGCTAAGTAGTATAAATAAATAAATTTTATTTTTTTTATTACCTTAACTTTCAAAATCCAAATTTAATTATTGCAATGCTAATCGTTTGTTGAAAACCTCAAAACTATTCATTCCACTCTTCGGTAAACTTTAAATTGTTGATAAAAATAAGATGTATTCCTTGCACCTAAACACTACGAACTTAGTAGCACTGTATTAACACTTGGTCAAGAATACCAAGTACCAATACTAATTCTGAAGTTGTTAGTATAGATATATAATCATATAAGTGACTATTTGCCTTCTCGAGTGTTAAACATTTGCATACTCTATGAGATACTAACATAATTTGGTCGACCACCTATTATAAATTTATAATATATATATATATATAACACCTAAAACGTAACAAAACCAACGACCAAAACCACGAAATCATGTTATAATTTAAAGCTAGAAGAATCAAGCAAAATCAAACCTCTCTAAACTTCAAAACAATTAGTTTAGGATTTATATTTCTTTCCATCTGATTTAATCATATGCCGAATGATTTATTACATCATGCAGAAGAAAATGAGTGAATGAAACATACATTACAAGCATAACTCATTTGTGGCCTCTTCTAACATCTTTCATCACATAGTGCTATGATCAGAGTCCATAAAATTATCCAAGTTCAAAATTTCTTGGGCATCTTCAGGGGCTTACTCCAACACTTAGATTATACAAGCATTATGTTCTCGAATAGGTGTGATCCCATAAACTTGATTTATCCGTAGGAAGTATCTCAAACAATCTTTTACATTTTTGATAAGACATTTGGGTTTATGCTTGCTTCTTCTTCAAAAAGCTGGTAAGACACCGATGAAAGTGTAGCATCTGTATCTACGCTTGCTTCTTCTTCCATGTCTTCAAACAGAGCTAAATTAAGTTACTTCACCGAATCTATGCTTCCCAATTGAAGTATGGAGATTGATTTAGAGTAGTTAAACCAAGTAAATTATAGATTTAGCTACATACATACAAAACCAATGAATGATTCAATAAGAAAAAGAGAAATAGCAACATTGTTTTTCTTTCCACGAATTCAAAGTTTACAAAAACAAAAAATCATCTCTTGTTCTATAAGCCTGACCAAAACATTTTCATAATTTTAAAATAAATAAAACGAAGAAGTGCAAACTAAAATGAGACAAATCAAAGTTTCAATTGTCAACCAGATTTCAAAACTCTCATGAATTACTATTCTGAGTTTTTGCAATCTTGATATAATGAGGACCATGGATAAAACGGCCACGAGTGCGATTGAATCAATGACGGTTTGTAGGAAGTCTTACAACAATCTAAACATTCTCCCACAAATTAGACTGAGCAAAAGATGTTTGAGCTGCATACTTTAGTTCTTCTCCACATCCATAGCTAACAATTGAATCTTCAAGCTCCAGATTCTTCTCCGCGACATCCTCATATGTTTCCTTTTTCTAGTTCTTCTCCAACCCCCTCTCCTCTCTCTTAAGCTTCTTCTTCTCTTTATTACTTCAGAATAGAGGTGAATTTGAATCGATTTGGATCACTTAGAAGTTAGAGTCAGAGACTCTGAATTAATTTGGGTTCATTTAGAAGTTAATGACCTATCCTAGCTTTAATATTGGTTTGTAGAATTAATTTACAAGCTGATGTGTTATTTCTAGATTTAATGTCTTCATTTAATTGGTTATTAGAATTAATATAGAAGCTGATATGTGAGCTCTAGAAAACTCCAAAATGCTGATTTGTCAAGCTGGCCAGAAACAACCCAGTTTTTATATATATATAATGTATAGACTTGTTGTAACCAAAATTACAAGTGGTCAACAATATGTTTTGGCAATAGAATGATTTTTTTTTTGTCAGAGTAATATAATGATTTAAACACTGTTGTAAAGGACAATCAAAGGCGAATACTCACCAAAATATATATTTGGTTTGCCTTATAAGGTCTTAATAGTTTGAAAATTACAGAATGATTTGTAGTATTAGTATTTCGTCATTGTACAGTGTTTCAATTCTCTAAGATTAATCATATGAGCCACACTTTGAAAATTCTGATAAAAAGAGAAACAAAATCAGATACAAATGATGGGAAACGTACTTTGCTAATGTCTCAACTTTTCCTTTTAGCAAATAAAACAATGTATTAAAATTTGAATTAAAATCTTAGAAAGCACTGAGACTATGAGTTTGTGAAATCAGCTATAGATGGTTACATGAGTAGTGAATAATAGTTAGAAGTAATATAGTAGTAATTTAGAAAAGGTAAAGGAGTCATTCAGGTGATCCCCGGTTCCAAAGAAGATTACGTAAAATTCCAATCCCCAATTCCTTTCCCTATTTCCCAGGTTTCCTTAATCTTTTACTTTATTATGTTTTTCTAACTTTGTATTTTTCTTTTAATATACTGTTTTAAACATATGATATGTAATTACTATTATTATGTCTGTTTCAAAATATATAAGGGTTTAAAAATTTTTGTTCTGTTTTATTTTATAAGAAATATTGCATAATTCTATTCAAAATTTAATGAATTTGATATCTTATGACTTTCATTATTCTGTAGTATTGTTTATAATTGGTTAGGTTATATTTATATCAAATATTAAATGGTTTGAAATTGAAAATGAACTGAGTTTCTTAATATATGTGATTTTAGCTCAAATCTTTTGTATTTTGAATTTTTTTTTGGTCGAGTTTGTATTTTGAAATTGATGTAGTAACTATTATTATATTATTATCATAAATAATAACGGCAACACTTGAAAATTGAATTAGTGTCCGTACATAAATGAGCGTGTGCTTTTTTTTTTTCTGAGAAGATGTTGGAGATTCACCACCAATTAAAAATTGCTACTTATAACTTTTTGTCTTCTTCTCTATTAACTTGCAGAAAGAAGAAAAAAACACACAGAACCTGGCCCATGCAAATTCCCGAATAAACCCTTTATTTAATGTGCATTACACAACAGTGAGTGATGAGCCTGGCCCGTTTAAAGTTGTCGAATGTACTCTTTGGTTTACATGCATTACACTAACACAACAATGAGTTTGTTTGCAACTCAAACTTTTGTACATTTTCTATTTATTTGCTACTATTAGGATGGTGTAAGGACGTTTGAAGGAAATCAGATTGATTCAATTTACGGTTCGATTACATAATCAGAACTGATCTCTCCGCTCTGAGTTCGGTATATGGTCTGCTTTCCTACTTACCCACTGCATCAAACTAACCATACAGACATAGGGTTGATTCATATTTCGGACCAGAACCAAAATTCATCTAAACGACTCAGTTACCGAGCATAGAACAGATACAAACACAAACTTCCTTTGGTTTAGAATAACTATCTCCTGAACCAAACCACATTTTGCCGAACACAAACTGATTCACATGTCGGAAACAGACCAAAGATAAGCCTCTCTTTCCGTTGCCATCTTCTCATTGGACTTCTTAATCATTTGCTTCTCATATCCTGAACCAATCATCCAAATAAATAAATCAGAAACAGATCAGACATATAAGCTTCTTATCGATTCTTTAATGTGAAAAATACAAAACACAAGAGGAACTTACCGTTACTGCGGTCAACCCCATCCCAGTGTCTACCGGGTTTAATTCCATACCGGTTCATTGCAGCTTCTAGTCCTCTAGTCAACCAACTATGTTTAGGGACAGTTTGTGGTATGATGAACCCAGATTCTTTCATCTTCTCGTCGTCTCCTAGATCTACGAGAGTTGTCTCGTGCTGCTTTTTCTGCGAAATAATAAATTCGGCAGTGTCAGGATAAAGATTTTATTTTATGGCGATCTTGGCCGCTTATGTGTTTGTATGTAAATAAACTCAAGTGCTCTAACTACCTTGACCAAATGAGCCATTGGATCTCCCCATCTAACTCTTTCTTTCATCATCTGTTCAAGCTCGGGATCGTCCCTGAAACGACAGGAATTAAAATCGTTTGAATTGATAACTAAGCAAATAATAACGCGGCCTCAAGCTCATATATAAAAACCAATGTAGTACCTGCTCCGGGCAAATGGCTTCTCTTTCTCAAGCTCAAGTTCCTCTAGTCTAGCCTCAGCTTCACGCTTCTGAGCTAAACCTTTGCCCCATTCCAGTTTTATCTCCTACAAAAATTAGTCAATAACATTGGTAACTCTACTTGTATCAGACTCAGATTTACATTTCATACTTGGAAAACATAGAGTTAAAACAAATAGTACCTTTGGCTTTTCCACCACCTTTTTTTGCTTCGATTTTAGATATTCCTCCTTTGATATACGCTTCCCTGCAATATCAATTAGCATCTACGAGTGAGACATGAGATTATGCATTTTTCGTACAACTTACGATAACTAAGGACCTATAGTCCTCACCTGTGATCTTGTCTCGGAAAACTGCTTCTGCATTTTGACCAGTTAGCTCGGAATCCATGTTCTTAAACCTGCAGAAGAGCATAATTTTTCAGAAAGATGAGTCGAGAATCTCAAATCAGTTTCACAGTCTACATAGACTTAGTCTACTTTCTGGTTATTACCTCAATCGTTCATCCTCCTTTTTCTTTCGATATTCCTTTCCAATGTCTTTGCCACTAATCAATCCGGTCTTTCGTTCCTCCTTACTTGTTTGAGGAGGTGGTAATTCCCTGCGTGGTCTCCTTGGGGGAGAGCTATCAAAATTGGAACTCCTTGACACAGTTTCAGGCGAAAGATTTGAGTCTCGAGAACCCTTCACATTCATATTCCTACGGGGTGGAGATAAATCAGCATTTGAGCTGAAAGATTTTGAAGGCCTTCTATCCGGTTCAGGTGATAAAGAATGATAGCGTCTTCTCCGTGGAGGAGAGAGATCATTGCTCTTCATTTTTACATCTGAGACAGGTGAATCATGTAACTCCCTTTTCCTGCGAGGCGGAGATAAATCACCACCCAACTCAACGGAATCTGAGCGCTTTCTGCTTGATTCACGTGATGGAGAATGAATTTGTCTCCTTCGAGGAGGTGATAGATCTTCACTCCGATTTTTTAGGACTGTATCTTCAGGTTCTGGTGAAGGTGAGTCATTCCTGGCTTTTCTTTTACGAGGTGGTGACATATCAGAATCTAAACTAACAGGCTTGGCGCGATTTCTGTTAGGTTCAGGGGAAGGCGAAGGTGTATGGTGACGTTTTCTTCGACGTGGTGGTGACATATCTGTTTCAACTCTATCAGAAACTGAATGTCTAGGCCCAGGCTCAGGTGATAGCGAGTCATTACGAGTCCTTTGTCTGCGTGGAGGAGATATATCAGATCTTACGTCTTCACGGTTTGGAGGCAACGTCACCCACCCACTCCCATCCTCAGCGATGGCATTAACAGCACGCCTTGCCTTAATTTCTTCCAACCTCCTCATTCTCTTAACTTCAATGTCTTCATTAACCACAGGTCTTTCCTCTTCATGAAAGAAAAGAACAAAAAAAATGACAAAATCTGTCAGTATGAACTGTAATTAGTTCAGAGAAGTGAAACATTGCAGATGCAACTAGTCTAGGGAATTGCCAAGCCATATACCCGCTGAATCATCTTCATTATTTTCCTCTTCAGGATCAACTTGCTTTTGCCAAACTGGATCTTCGTCCACAACTAAAACTCCTTTTGCTTCAGGTTTAAGTGGCTTCTTCTTCTTCTTCTTTTTCTTTTCTACAACATCACTGCTTTCATACTTTTTCAAGTAATCCTTTAAAGATTTGCTTCCTGCTCCTGAAGCAGCCATATTTGGGAATTTGGAGCCTAATTACCAACAATAAACGTGGAAATTCAGTAAAACATGACATCTACATGAAGATAATATTCCAATCAAAAACCAGAGGCTCAAGCCGGATTTCAACAATTTGACAGAGGAATGGCAATGCCACTCTTCAACATTTTTGCAAAAACGAACTACAAGATAGCTTCTAAATTAAATCGAGTACCGAGCAGAAACTAGTTCATCAATCCAATCCGGAATTAGAAATTAGTAGCAACACTCAAATTAACATAAATCAAGCTCTACGTTACATTATATGTCAAAACGCATCAGACTGAATCGAGATAAAACAAAACAATGCTCAGTCTAACATCGTATCAAATCCACAAGCAATTTCCAGAAACCGATAAAGAGACACGAGAATACATACATAACTAGATACAATCGAACGATTAGCTACCTGATCAGGAAAATAACGCCGGAGATGACCGGGCAATTATCAGAAGCCCAAAGCGAAAAGGTTGAAGAATTCTCCGGGAGATCTTCTAGGGCTTTGGATCCTACAATCCCCTGGAGACGGGTGAGGAAAATACAAGTTATGGGCGGTATTGAAATTAAAATTAGTTAATAGGGATGCTATTGTAATTAAATTACGATGTAGACAGGGGCATTTTAGTCTATTTAAAGAAATTGCTGAGTCAGATCGGTCTTTAAATATACCTCTCACTGTCACAGTGACTGATAACAATTAGGGCTTTCTTTCGTCTTCCATATTTTCTTCTTAAATCCGCCGCCAGTTTTCGTTAACTTGCGGCAAGGATTCTCATCGCGTTAATGGCGGTATCGTACAATGCATTAGCACAGTCTTTACAGGCGAGAACTAGCTGCTTCATGCCTATCAGAGATAGTAAGCAGAGAAGCAGATCCAGTGTCGTATTCGCGTCAAATGATAATAAGAACATAGCTCTTCAGGCTAAGGTAAAAACAAGTGAATCTCTCTTCTCTATAAATATGAACTATTTGTAGAATTAATCCGAAATGAAATCGTTGTAAGCAGATTGATTATATTTAAGAATGATTTGCAAAAGCTTGAGATAATGAAATAGAGCTCCGGATGAAAATATTGAACCAGACATTGTCAGGTGCTTACTCTTTGACATATGAGTAACTACTGTTACATGTCGGGTAAAGAAATTAAAGAGTAGGAAAGGCTTTTTAATGGTTTCCATTTTTAGGTCTGGATTTCTCTTTAATGATGCTCATCGTTTGCTTGGTTATCTTCATATGACTCGAGCTACATCTGTTCATCACATTTTTGGTAGGAAGTTTTCTTTGTCTTGGGCTCTCTCAAGTTTAGTGATTACGTTTAACCCTTCTACTAATAACTGCAATTGATTACTTTGCTTAGCGTAATTCGATTACTTGACGGAAGCATGATGTTATTTTACAAGTACTAGAATTCATTTAGAGAATAATGAGAACACTTCTGTATTGCAATCGTCTTGATCTTAGTGTTTCTTTGTATCCTTTGAAGTTTGGGTATTTGCCAAAGATGGTCAGGCTCCTACCCTTTGGCACGTGGGTTTGAACTGTTACATCTCTGGTATAGAAAATGAGAGAAGGAAAGGTCTTTTGATGGTTTCTATCTTCTGGTCTGGATTTCTCTCTATAGGTGTTCATCGTTTGCTTGGTCATCTTCATTTCGTGATGACTCGTGCTACATCTGTTCATCACATTTTTTATCTTATGAAGGAAACGTTGTGTTATGGGTTCTCAGATTTGAACTAATGCTGTAATGTGCATTCCCCTATTTGATTACCTTCCGGAGTAACTTATGTTCAGTTTAGAGAAAAGAAGTAAGCGTGAGAAAGTGAACCACTACATCAATTGATCTCGTGTTATTATTTGATACTGGATATTCTCATTACATTCTGTAAACTTGAGAGTTTGCCAGAGATGGTCAGGTTCCTATTCTTTGACAAGTGGGTTTGAACTGTTACATCTCTGGTAAAGAAAAAAGAGAGAAGGAAAGCCTTTTTGATGGTTTCCATCTATTGGTCTGAATTTCTCTCTAAAGGTGTACATCGTTTGCTTGGTCGTCTGAACCTGTGATGGCATGAGCTACATCTGTCCTCCACAACCTGAATAATCTCCATTAGACATCTTTTTTTTGGCTACCATATCCTGCCCAATAATGCATGTACTGTTTATAGCATTAGAGAGGCTTGTTTGATTGAAATTATGGTGTTTATATTGTATTGTTAGTGTTGCAATTGTGGCATTATTATATCCGTCTCAGTAAGCATTGTTTATGTTGCTGTTGTATGCTCTGGTATTTATCATGGTTTCTGTTGTTTTCTTTGGTTAGGTAGATAACTTGTTGGACCGCATAAAGTGGGATGACAAAGGATTAGCTGTGGCAATAGCTCAAAATGTTGATACTGGAGCAATCTTAATGCAAGGGTTTATTAACAGAGAGGCCCTCTCCACTACCATCAGTTCACGAAAGGCTACATTCTTCAGTCGATCAAGATCATCTTTATGGACTAAGGGAGAGACATCCAATAACTTCATCAATATCCTTGATATTTATCTTGATTGTGATCGTGACTCGGTATGTTTGCCTGGACCATTGACTCTGTATGTTTTATTCTTCGTAAACTCATTGTTTGTTGTTTCTCAGATAATTTACCTAGGGACACCTGATGGACCGACGTGTCACACAGGAGCAGAGACTTGCTACTACACTTCAGTTTTTGATCAATTAAACAATGATGAGGTTTGCTTTTTGTGGAATTAGATTTCAGCTTCTCGTGTGACAAGAGATGATTTGAAATCTTAAGAAAATCAGCTACTTACTGATTGTATCGCAGGATTCAAGAAATAAGCTAGCATCAACAACATTATACTCGTTAGAATCAATCATTTCCAAGAGAAAGGAGGAGTCAGCAGTTCCTCAAGAGGGCAAACCATCATGGACTAGACGGTTATTGACAGATGATGCTCTGCTTTGCTCAAAGATCAGGTATTTTTTTGTGGGTTATAGATAGGTGATGCTGCTCAAATATCTGCATTCAAGGTTCATCAAGCTATATCATTCAGCGTATTGGGTTTTGTTTTTCAGGGAAGAAGCAGACGAGTTATGCCGAACTCTGGAAGATAATGAGGAAGTATCAAGAACAGCATCGGAGATGGCAGATGTATTGTACCATGAGATGGTGCTTCTATCTAAAAGAGATGTAAAGTTTGAAGATGTCCTTGAAGTTCTTAGAAAACGTTTCTCCCAATCTGGAATCGAGGAGAAACAAAACCGCACAAAATGACGTGTTTTTCTTCTGGTAGATTGTTCCAAAAAAAATTTTCCATCATGGAACTTTGGGTTGTATATTAGATATATTCACTCTGAATAAAGCAATAAATCGAATTCTATTCTTGGAATAAAGATATGGTGAATGGTTTGTTTAGAGGAATCATCATATTAAGCTTTACCAAATAACACTTTTACTCGTGATTTTGTACAGTCCCTCCCAACTCACCTGATTTGCTGCCTCTGGAGTTGTTAACTGAAAAAATCTGATAACGTCGAGATACTAATCAAGTCATTGATCATCTTCAACATCTAACACTTTGACAAATCTTTTATCTTGATAAACAGAGTTCAAAACCATATACTAATAGACATATATATTTAAATATAATTAAAAAATATATTAAATATGAATCTATTACCGGGAATACCGGAGAAATAAAATAAGAGTCCAAAAAAGCAAAAGAAAAACAATAGAAAATGTTTATAGCTATATCTTGGATTCCGTCTGTTGGTCTGTGTGTAAAATGGCCTTAGAGAAACACTATGATTACGAAATCTTCGGTTTAACTTTGGTATAGTGAACCTCATCATGAGGTCTCGTTAGACGAAAACCAGAGCTTTTTCTGGCAAACCAGAATCTTCTCGCTTTTGACCGCATACTCGGTCTCCTCTCTTCGACAACTCCACCTTATTCCTTTAGCCAATGTCGTGATTGCGTCCATGAAATAACTCGATTCTCGGATTATGACATATCCACTCGGTCGCAAAATCCGGTCCATCTCTAGCAAAACGTACTTCATCTCACACCTATTCACACATTACCATACAATTCACCAACACATTATTTATCAAAACCAAAAACTCATTCCCTTTTTGTCCATATTAACTATATTCATCACTCATAATGTACCTCTGGCTCTCGAAAGTAAAAAGGCTGTCAAGGTGAAGAAGATCATATGTTCTTGGATACGTTGAGAAAGCTTCACACCTGCAATTTCAATTTCAGGTTAATATCACACATACAAATTAACAAAAACAGAGTGTTTTTGAAAGGAAAGAACATTTACCAGTCGTGGTAAGTCCCAATGAGACCGCGATCAAAGACAACTGGAAGTGAATTTGCACTGTATGACGAAACAACATTCATGACCCAAATAGGATCATCGATGAGAGCTGCAGCAAAACCTCCATACACCGTGTTCATATCCATAACATTTCTTATCTTGTCTGTCCCAAGAGCTGGTAAAACTTTCTTGTAATGCTTAACTCTGTTCTTCCATTTACCATCATCGTGTTTCAAACCGCTTGCACTGCCTCCGTGAACATCAGAAATTCTCTCGGGTGCGACATTTAACCTCTCAGGCCATTTCGGAATTGCCCCGAGACCAGAGTTCTTGACTTTAGGGGTGGGAGCAACCACGCAGGGACGGAGGGGAGTGTACCAAGCAGAATCAGGTTCAATGCTGTCGTCACATTTGGGTGGGTTAGCTTCCATGTTCTTTGCGATTTTGTCGTAGCAAGATTTGTCTGAGAGTTTCTGCCACACTGCTATGTCGTCTTTTTGGGCATACTTTTTGAAACACATGGACGTTAGAAGTGACTGAAGCTTGTTGTAGTCTGATTTCTGTTCTTCCATGGTTGTGTTCCATCCGCGCCATCGTCTATTATAGTTCACTGGTGGGCCTGAAAGAACCCAGAAACCTCCAGGTCGGACTATACGGTGTATCTCAAGCAAATAGATTCCACCTGCAAGATCAGACAGCAGATATTAATGTTTGAGATTCAATGTATAATACACCGATCACTACTAGGTTTCAATAGAAACTGAATACCACATGGTGAAGATGAAACCTTATTAGTGCAGATGCTTACCGAATTCTGTCCAGGGAATAAGACATCTTGAGCAATGAGCCATATCAAAAGCATTTGATGGGAAAGGAAGTCGTTGTGTAGAGATAATCCCAAGAATTGCAGGAATTCCACGTTCAAGAGCAAACTGAACCTGAGCTTCATGGTTATCTCTTGGAGCAAGAGAGAGTGATAGAATCCCACGATCCAAAAGATCGCCTCCCCAACTTGCAACCTACAAAGAAACAATAGAAATTTAAAACCAGAACCGATTAGAGATTTTGAGTAGTTGAAGAGAGACTAACCCCACAGCCAGTATCTATGGCAGTCCTGACTGTTCCATCTTTCATTTCAGGAATCAGGTCTTGCATTAAATCAACATAGTGACTAACTCCACGAGGAAACATGGTACCACCACCCGGGAAATGGAACTTGTCTCCTTCTTTCTTAAGCCAATGCTGGTTAGATTTCTGCTTATTGATCCAATCATAAGGAACGTTTCTGTACCAACACTGCTCTCGGCTCTTAGGCCATCTTATAGGTGGTTTATACCCATCTGGTGGTGGAATTAAACACTCTTTTTTATCATACACCGGAGGGCAATGACGCTCCAAGAAACTTAGACGATGGACACCATACTTCTTCCACCTCTACAGAAGAAAACACACGCAACAATAGTTCAATATCATGGAACTTGAAGCGAAAATACAAAGTGAGAGTTGTATTACTCACCTTTGGATCGGTGCACGGAGTGTAATCTTGGAACTCTGACCCGCACTCAGGGAAAGAAACAGATTTGATTTGAATAGGAGAAACTGTGGGTTCCTTAGGGGAAGCTACTGCCTTTGTAGTGGTACTTGTGATATCTTTTGCCTCGATTTTGTCTCTCTCAGAGCAAAATATAATACCAAGGTAGAAGGAGAGACCGCAAAATGCAATGAATAGGACTGTCAATGACAAGATCCTAGAACCTTTTTCAGGTTGAGAAGATTGCTTCCCGTTCTTCATAATTCTATTACACCAAACCCCACCTGCAGATTCAGTAGAAACAATCAGATCAAACAAAGTTGCAAACACTAAGCAGATCAACTAAATAAAAAAGGTTCTTATTGCATAATTTCACTATGTAACAACAAAAACATGACTTTGTTATGAAAATAGAAATCTAACTGAAGTACTAGACGGCTGGATCAGCAAACTAGGCACGAAAATAAGATTTTAGAGCAAGTGGATCGTGAGATCTGAATAGACACATTTACTAGAACACAGTGCAAGTTCTGTCGCAATTCCACAAATTTGCAGACATAATTAATGGGTCCCCAACACCAAAGGCATCCCTAAAGCATCCCACTAGGTCAAAAAAGTTGAATTTAGAAGACATCAGACGCAACTACTCCTTTGTTTTAACGCTAAAAATAAAGTCTCAAACTCCTACACAGTTTAGTATTCAACAACTATGGATTTTTATCATTTATCCAAAGATCAAAACCTTAAAGCAAAAAATTTCCAATTTGAGAGTGATATGAAAAAAATTATCGAAAGACCAGATCTTTAAAGGATTTTTTAGTACCAATCAACAAAAACAACTCTCAGTTGAACAAAAAATTACAGCTCACAGGCGTTAGAGAAATGGATCTGACCCTTACAAAATAAAAACAGTGGAATATGAATAGCACTATCTGTAACTAGTTAAACAAACTATTGAACTTACTACGTACAGTGTGAGAGTTGTTGAAATTTCTGGGAAAATCTGGAGATAAGTTGAAGTAGATTGAGATAAGAAGTGAGAGTCCTAAGAAAAAGGAGACGATCTCCTTAGATCTCTCTAACACACTCTCAAGTCTCTGTTTTTTTCGGACAAGAAGCGGAACTAAAGAGGTAGAGAGAAAGAGCTTTTATATAGAAATATGTTTCATAGTTTCGTCTTCTGCAGCTACTTCGTTCGCTTTCCTTCGTTCCCATCTCATCTCTCTTTCTCTCAGTAAGATTTTTTCGGGTTTTTTTAGTATTTTAGACTAATTTTCTTTTTTTTTTGGAGTTTGGTACTTTTCATTTTTTTGTGCCAGTGGTAAAAGACTTTCCATTTTCCATTTTTTATAATTAAGACAAATTGTTATATTCCACTTCTGCTTTTCTGTTTTTTAGTTCTACATTCGGCTTTTATCTTATGCTTTGGAAAAAAACTACATACCGGAATGTATGCCCGATTTATATATTGTAATATGAAACTATATTTAAAAAAATATATTTCAAAAATTGAGTTGTTTTCAGTCTGGTGGTTAAGATAATCCTAGTTAATAATTTGATATCAAGTTTAATTCTTATATGTTGCATTATAGTAAAAAAAGAATTCTAGGAGTGGACTATTGACAAAAAAAAATTGAATATTATCCAAAATATAATTTGGGGCAATGCATTAGGGGTGTGGGCTCGTGAACTGTATAAGTAATAATAATGATCTATGCATAAACGTCAACACTTTTTTGTCAACCAATTTATAAGAAAATAAAGTTGTTAAAAAAACAAACACTAAATCACAAAAATTATGAAACTAGTGTTCATTCAAATATTTGAGTTGGTGTATAAGTCTGAAATTTTGAAAAATCTATTATCATTATATGTAAAACAATCCAAATAATATAGGTGAGAAATATGTATTTTAAATTTAAACCAATAACATAAAAACCAATTAAAATATATAAGAATTGCATTTTCCAAAGTAAAGTATGTGGAGGGAGAATGTATGAATGCCCGTGGAGTACGAATAAACTTTTCGGTACTATATTCAAAGTTGAAGTTTTGCTTTCGACGATGGAATTAATCATGACCATCAAAATTGTAGAAGTTTAGATAGCAACGGATTGTGAAAATGTTTTGAAATATAATAATGCAACATGAAGAGTGATCGGCTTTTCAACTATATCAAGACGACTATTCGAGATCAAGCTCTATATTTTTTTCTTTTACTTTTCATGTAATCCGTCCGCGTATTTTAAATCATAAAATTGATGCTCTCGCCCACAATATTAGAGTCTCAGTTAATAGTTTATTATTGTTAAACATTTTTTTGCCTTCTTGAGGTTTTTCAATATTATATGAATTGACACAAAGAAATTTAAGAATTGCATGCATTTTGGTGCAATGTGTTTATATGTATATAAGAAGTGTTTGAATATCTATATTTGGCTAGATTATGCATCTTGTACAGTTGTACGTCTTCCTATGGTGCTGTATATTTGTTCTATATACGCGCTTGCTTAATCGTGTGCTCATCTTAATATGCAATCGCTAGATACTACTGTAGTTTTTAACCCCAATGTGAAAGATTATATATGTGTCCCATTATGATAGGCTAATTATTGACTGTAAAAAATCATCTTTCAAATTAAATCGTTTTCAAGAAAGTACTTTCATTATTATTTTTACTTATATATAAAATATTTGACAAAAAATAAGTGGTTCAATTGGTTTGTTTCTAACTTAGTTAACTACCAGATAGTAAATTTGAATCCTACTTTACTCTAGTTGAAGAACATATGCTATAGTTACTTGTTAACCAAAAAATATATAAATCCATTTTTATCAATAGTTAAATATTCTGATTTCAACTTTAGATAATTTTTGAGAGAATATGACTATAAAATATAGCAAAAAAAATTGATCTAATTATTGATATAAGAAATTCTAATTTGTCTCTGGACTCTCTTATTATTTAGGTACCAATATAAGAGAGTGGAACTACAAAAGAAATCATTTGAACTACAACCATCTTGACTACATAAGGAGTATCGAATTGTTTCAGAATTATCCTTTTATAATTTAAATTAAAAAATATTCATAAATTTGTAACAATATCTACTTTTCTTACCTCGTATAATCTTAAGATTCAGTTATAGCAAAAACAATAATAGTGAATAATTAGCACTCAGTGAAACTTCTTTGAAGTAACATATTTCTTCATCGTCAGTGCTTACAACCGCCATAAGTGGAGCTATGGGACCAATTGTGTTTTCTTTTTCGTACTTTTCAACTTTAATTTTTTCTTGCCCATCTAATTTTTCTTTTCTTGTCTCTAGTAATTATAGATTACTAAATTGCATTGAGTAATAGACAAGGGATGTTGATAGTTTGTACTGTTAACTTAATAATAAAATTCTTTAAACAAAGAGTAAGGTACACACATATAATAACACAATCGTAATCAATTTAATTTTAATTTGTTTTTTCCCAATTTCTTTTCCTTGGATACTATTGTAAAATAAATTATTTTATATTTTTGGTGCTAAAAAAAAATTATCAAATGTTTCTTAGTCTGATGATTAAATATGTCTGCTAGTAATTTATGCATCTAGAGTTCAATTTTCAATTCAGAATTCTTAGAAGTGAATTTCAGCTATAAATGAAAAAAACGGAGATAAGTTATATGGAGTAATTGTGACCAAAAAAAAAAAAAACTTATATGGAGTAGAAAAAAAAAAAGTTAAGATCTAGCTTTTAATGATATTTTTTTGGGTTGAAAAGACGTGCATGGGATTTGTAAACTATATAATAGAGAAACCAATAATGAATAAACACGTAGCCCAACAAAAAGTATCGGACTTTGTAGCGACACCGATAGTCATGAACGATGCTATTTGTATGAGGTGGCCAAAAATCCGATTCGATCCGATATTTATTTTAATTTGATCTGAAAATTTCGAATGTCTGAAAATTTTTAGAGCAAAACAAATAACAAAATCTAATTTCCATTAAAAACGAAGCCAATATCAAATATCATTTTTCAAAAGATCGGATATCCGCTCTGATTTATATCCCAATAAATATAAATTTAAATATATTTTTTTTTGGTCGAAATTTTAGGTTCATTTAATTAATTGTTTGCATCAAGATGGACCTCAAGAAGGGCCTTTTTTGAGAGTAGATCTGCTACACCATTAAATTCTCGCCTAATATGGTTGAAAGTTATGTCTGTGAAGGCTTTTTCAACTGAAGCAATATCGTAGATCAAGTTGCAATGCTCTTTATGTCCTCTGTTTCTCGTTATTGTTTGGATTAAGCTTTGAGAGTCTGAAAAAACCTTCAGGCGCGTAATTCCTAGTTTTCTGGCATGATACATAGCCGCTAAGACCGCGAGACCTTCTGCCATTAATGGAGATTTTGTGAAGCTTCGTGAAGATGTCTCCTGAATCAGATCATAGCCATTAACACCTTTGAAGTGCCATACGAGCCCCGATATGAGGGAGAAGCTATCCCAAGCGGCATCAATATACACCTCAGCGTATTTATTACTTTGTACTGCAGTTAGATTCTTTTCTCTGTGTGGCTGAATCAAATCTTCCTCTGGTGGATGAATCTAGGCTTCATTCCACTCCTTACATTCCGTGATTACTTTTATTGCTGTGTCTTCTGGGGAGAGCTCTCTGTTCTCGTAGTAGAGTTTGTTTCTTGCGGTCCACAGAGCCCATCCAACCCATGGTAGGATGCATCCATCGTTAAAATCTGACGGTGGTAAACAAACAATCGGGTGTTGTCCTCTAGGATCTCATTCAGGTATGTGGCTCGCAGGTTGAGGGGTGTTTTCGTTGGTATTCTAATCCATACATCCTTTGCAAATTTGCAGGTGAATATAATATGTTTGATTGACTCAGGTTCATGGGACCTTTTGCAGTGATTCGATTATGCAATTTGGCGTTTTAGGAGAATACTTCCGGTGGGGAGTGCTTTGTTGAGAGCTTTACATAGGAATAAATTAATCTTTAGGGAGCATTTAGCAGACCAAATTGACTTATTCCAGTCGAACTTTTTTGTTGGTGGGCTATGATCCTCTTCCCGTTGAGCTATTTCCATTTGGGTGTGGTATCCAGACTTAACATTATATGTTCCATCGGTTGTAGGTAACCAGATGTATTTGTCTGCAGCTCCATGTCCGCTTGTGTTGATCTTGAGTATGTCGTCCTCAAGGTGGGGTAAAATTCGTCTGATTTTTTCCTTGCACCATTATGTACTATTCTCTTTAAAAAGATCTGCTACCACCAAGTTTTCTTGTCCTTTGCTTGGAGGTCCTATCAGTGCCACTTGAGAATTTAGTGACAGCCAAGGTACTCTCCATATCTCCGTCTTCTGTCCATCGCCTATTAGCTTGCCAATGTTGCGTTGTATAAGGTTTCTTCCAAGTAGGATACCTCGCCATCCGTGGGAGGCGAAACTAGAGCATTTATAATCCAACAGGGGGTTTTAGGTGAGTACTTTCCCATAACCACTTTTGCGAATAAGTTATCTGGTTTCTCAAGGATTCTCCAACTCAATGTTGCTAGTAAAGCTATATTGAAGGTCTGGATGTTCCTGAAGCCTAATCCGCCATGTTTTTTCTTTCTTGACAGTTTTTTCCATAAAATCCAGGACATGCTCCTTTTATCTGCTCAAGAACCCCACCAAAATCGGGTTAGAGCCGACTGAATTTTTGCTGATGAGGTTCATCGGTAGCTTGAAGCAGCTCATAGAATAGGCTGGGATAGTGGTAAGGACTGATTAATTTTCCTGCCTGTGACAGTCTCTTGGTTAACCAACTCGCTGCCTTTTGTTTTATTCTGTCCACGATGTTAGTGAAGATGTCTTGTTTCTTTCTTCCAAACATCTCTTGCAATCCAATGTATTTTCCATTCCCTCATTCTTTTTTGATTTCCAGCAAGGATTTAATTCTCCTTTTAGTGGCAGCTGGTGTTTCTGGAGCGAAAGTGATATTCGATTTCAGCTTATTGATTGTCTACCTTGAGACTTTCTCATATTCACTAAGAATTTCCTTGAGTTTTGCGCAGCTTTGGTCTTCCGAAGTGCAGAAGAACATGGTGTCATCGGCAAAGAAAAGGTGATTAATGCGTGGGCTTCCTTTTGCCACTCGTAAGCCACTTAAGTTACTATTCTCATTCGCCCTCTGACATAATCCCAATAGGACTTCACTAAAAAGAATAAAGATTAATGGGGTAAAGAGGTTCACCCTGTCGTATTCCTCGGTGTGGGATGACTTTCCCTTGTGCTGATCCATTAAGTAGAAAGGAGTAGGAAACCGTTTTGATACACATCATTACCCATTTGATCCAAACTTCATGAAAACCCATTTTCCTCAACACCAATTCAATGAAATTCCACTCCAATCTATCATAGGTTTTGCTCATGTCCATTTTTATCACCATTCCGCATTTATTTTTTGCTTGAGAGTGTTTTAAGTAATGTAGGGTCTCATGGGTAATGAGAACATTATCTTGGATAGCTCTCCCTAGGACATACGCTAATTGGGTTTCTGAAATTTGCTCTCCCATTATCGGCTGCAGCCTTTTAGTTAGAATTTTTGACACGATTTTGTATTTCACATTGCATAATGTGATGGGTCTATAATCTGCAACTGATCTTGGGTTGTCCTTCTTTGGTATGAGTCGAACATGAGTATGATTAAAGTTCCTTGGCATTTCACCAGAATTAAATATACTGTTGACTTCTTCTATTATCTCTTCCCTATATTTGCTCAGTTTGCATGGAAAAATCCAGCCGAGAAGCCATCTGGGCCAGGTGCTATGCCTTGATTTATTGCAAAGGTGGATGAAGTAATTTCTTCTGGGGTTGGAGCAGTTGTAAGGATATCATTCATGTCCTTTGTGACTCACTGAGTGAGTGTTGTATCAACTATGTTTGCAGCTTCGTTTTGATTGGATGTAAACATATCTTGGAAGTATTTTGAGATGACCTCACATATTTCTTCCTCTTCGAACACCGCTTTACCATTTTTATCTTCGACTACAGTGAATCTATTCATAGCCTTTCTTCCCTTAGTAACAGCGTGGAAGTAGTTTGAGTTCTAATCTCCTAGGGACAGCCACATTACTCTACTTCTTTGGTGCCAATAGGATTCCTCTAGAGCGTATGCTTTCTTGAGCTCTTCGTTTAGGTACTCTATTGTTTCTATCGAGCTATGAGGGGAACTCATCGCTTTATCCAATGCAGCTTTGTTAGCCTCAATTTGCTTATTGTTGTTTTGCCACTACTGTTTCTTCCACTCTATTATCGTTCTTCATACTGCAGCTATTCATTGATCTACTGTCGAGGTTTGGTTATTTTGCCATGTGTTCTAAATTAGCACTTGTGTCTCCTTGTTGAGGCGCATGTTTCTATCCAACCTAAACAAACCATACTGCTGTTTCTTTTCATCAGAGAAGAAAAACAAGATGGGGCAGTGATCCAAGCCTCCAAAACCGAGGTACTGACATCTTGCTTTAGGGAAGGACTCAAACTAAGTCCCATTGGCTACAGTTCTGTCCAGCCGGCAGAATAAAGATGATCACGCCGCTGGCCTTTCCAAGACCGGGGATTCCCAGAGTGATGCAGATCAAAGAGGTCATTTCTTTCCAAGAAAGTTCTAAAGCTCTAGTAGGAGGATTCTAGTCTGATCTCACCTTCTTTCTTCTCCTCCTCACATACTATCTGATTGAAATCTCCTGTCAATATCCACGGTACATCCCTCTCTCCGAAAGACTCTGTTATTTTCTCCCATAAAGTGTTTCTTTTAGTTCGGTCTGGTTCACCATATATAAACGTAGCAAAGAAAGTTGAATCTTTGTAAAAGACTTTGGTGTCGATGAAATTGTTGCTTGAATTAATGACTTCCACTTGGTATTCATTGTTCCAAAACAGAGCAAGGCCTCCTTCATTACTAGATGTAGGGGGAATGATACAGTGATTATCAAAATACAAATTATCAAGGACTTTCAGGACATAGTATTTTGGATGTCGGGTTTCCGAGAGGAACAAAAAATCACGGCAGTACTTAGATTTAATGTCCTTTATCCGTCGAATTGTCAAGGGGCTCCTGAGCCCCTGACAATTCCAGCTCGCCATGGCTATGGAACAAGACTTGAAGCATCCTGAAAATACATTTTACGCTTCATTGAGGTTGGCGTTTTTCGTTCACTTGGTCCTCTGAAATGATCAGGAGAGTTATAAGGTATGTTGTCCACTTGTGGTATTTCAGTGTTTTCTAGCTCAGTTTCTTCATTGAGGGGCTGGTTAAATGTTCCACCAGTCGAGATAATTGTTCTTAGAGAGCTTCTGATCTGGAGGGCATTCCTCTTCTTTGATCTTATGCCTGGTAATATCCTTGGGCTCATTTGGATTTTCTTTCTGTTTGGTGGACGTTCCAACTTCTTCTTCTTTTGAGGTTCAGTACTGGTCTCGAGGAGGGTTTTGGTTACAGTAGTTTCAGCAATTTCAAGGTCCACGAGTGTCAATCTTTGAGTCACTGAGATTCGTGTATTCTCAGGTAAGACTTCACCTTTTTCCTCTAAATTGGCTTGACGTCTCTCCTTTGCTTTAATTATCAAGGCTGCATTTCTTTCAAAAGCTCAAAATTCTTCAGCTCTCTTGATTCTTTCCTGTCGTGCAGCTTTCTCCACTGGGTCTGTTTCCTGGGAGAGTTGAGCCATTACGCTACAGACTTCCTTCATTGTAACTTGGAAGTTTTCTTGGATGTTTAAGTTTTCTTGGATGTTTGAATTTGAGTGAACTCTTCTTTTTTCAGGGCTATCTTTAGATTTTGACAAATTCTCACTTAAGTCTTTTTCTTTTGATCTTTTGTTCTCAGTTAGCTCAGCTCTAAGGTCACTCCCTTTTGCCTTCTTTCTTTCCGTGATTTCATCTCGCAGGTCTTGATCTTCATTTGGGGTTCTTGGTGAGAGGATATGGTGTGTCTTATCACGGCGAGGTACTATTGAGGATTGTTGTTCGTAGTTTTTTATCACTTGCCATTCCCTTTTAGCTTCTCTGTCATGTCTTCTACTATGGTGATCCTGGTGGTAGTAAGGAGTGTATCGAGATGAATTGCCACCATAGTTCTTTTGGTAGATTCTTTCAGGTCTACTGTATGACTCTCGTTGGTAGTCATGAGTTCTTGAGTAGTTGGTTCTTGGGAAATCTATGGACCTGCATTCTCTTTGTGGGGCATATCCCATCTTCTACCTTGGGAGAATGTTATACGAACTGGATCTTTTAAGGCACTCTGAGATGTTGTGGCATAAGCTTTTGCATATATAGCAATGGTTTTCTAATTTTTCATAGATTAGAGTGACTATGATTTCTTCCTTTGTAAGGAATTCTAGAATGGCAGAGGTGATAATGGGGAGCAATCCGTTTATTTTGACTCTCATACGGACTGATAAGGTTGTAATCTCCACCTCTTGTACCAAGCCTATGTCCTCACGACACTTCTAACAGTTCCTTATGTCCATAGATGCAGTGGTAACACTTGAATTTTGATCCAAAAGGTAATTTGAGATGGGAATGATTTGGAGATGGTTGGTTCCCATTTCTCAAGTATAATCATCCACTTTGCAAAGTGGTAGGGATGATTGGACAAGACTTTTTGCTTATCTTCTTCAATTGCAAATTGGAATTGAAACAACCCATTCCCTAGTTCAGCTCTTATTGGCCTTCGAGAGAAGCTCTAGTGCTCTACCAGGAATGGGATCAACGACCAAATTCTCTGAGCTTTTGCATTTGTTACTCTTCCCACTAGCGTGAGGTAGTGTTGTTAAGAGACTGGTGTATTATCTGGTATGTTGAGTTTAATTCTTCCAGACCTCGGAGCTTGGTTTCTACTCATGATTTCTTTTCCTTTGTCTATAAATGAGATCCAGTCTGCCATTATCCAGTAGCTTCCACTCGCGAGATCGTGAGGATTCTCTAGGAGTCTTGTTTGAGCTTGTCAGTAACCTTCGTACTATAGGGCGAGAAAAATCAGTAAGGTGAAAACATAGACTAAAATACTACTACGACTTCAGCTAGTAAGTGTCATGTCACTTAGAACAGCCAATCTTTGCACTTCAGGCAAGAGGAGCACTTCACTTCGTGCGGAAACATTGTGGCACACAAGGGTTGAAGAGGACATGAATTCAATTCTGGTTCTTCATTGGTGTACGTTCCTTTGCATCATTTAGTAGTTGACTAGCAGTTTAGATCCGGTAATCAACTTCCATTTCCTTGTCTCCAACCAGAAGCCATCCAAGAGTGATATTATTAGAGGGAGACTATGCCAAAGTTAGGTAAACCAGAGAGCATGTCCTTGTAGTACTTCCTATTTGCAATTCCTCACTGTAATACCACGTTCCTCAACATCTTCAAGGTATAAGAGTTGAATGAAATTACCAAAAATAGGTGTCTCAATGCAAGCTTCATTAGGTTAAAAGTGTTTAGAAAGTTTCTAACCCAAAATAGCATACAAAAAGCCTAATTTTGAAAACTCGGTAAGCGTGCCTGGGAGGATTTCATCTCACTACTCTCTCTCTAGTCTGAAGATTATATGATAAAAAAAGATTCTATTTAAATATTAATTATGTATACATATATTATAATATAAATAGTGTTGTGCATATATATATAGTTGTAGATGAATAAAATGTAGCATGTACTTAATTTTAATTGTTTTATTTTTTCTTTTTATAAAGTTATCATTTTCACCATGTGATATATTATGAGTTTAGTTTTGCAACTAATTTGATTAAATTTTTTAGTTCTTAATAGTTAGTTATTATATATATATTTTCTTAAGTTTATATTAAAAAGATTTTAATTTAGGTATGGAATTTTATATTGACATTGTTTTTAATAAATTTTTAATTGTTTTTGTGAATATTTTGTATTTTATTTTTGTTAATTGTATAAAAACGGATTAGAGCGGATTATTCGTGGATATTTGGAAAAAAACGGATATCTGGGTTTCCGAATATCCGGATAATTTCGGATCGAAGCGGATCACAAAATTAGATATTTGGATAACACGGAACATATCATGAATATTGAAAATTATCTGGATGTTTGCTCTGTGTCCACCCCTACTATTTGTAGCACTCCTTCAGTGGCTCTAATTTTTTTTGTCAATATTAGATCAATAAGATCCGATGTATAGCCTAAAATTCATCCTTAAAATCTCTTTTTTTAAGCTACCGTAATACAGCATGTAAAAATTAAATGCGAGGTCTAATTTTTAAACTAGCATAATGCTCTAATTTTTGTTTTACAAAATAAAAAATATTATATAGTACCTAATTACTCAATTAAATTAAATAGGATTAGAAATATAGTAGTATAATAATGTCGGATGTGGAATAAAAGAGCTCACCGACAGAAGAATGCATCTGCCTTTATTCTTTGCTTTTGAATTAAATAAATAATACTTTATGCTCTCTCTCTCTCTGTAGAAATATCTTGACCTCAGAGATTCACTCATAAGTATCTTCATTATACTTTTAGACTTTTTTTTCCCTCTCTCTCTCTTTGTACTTTTTTTTTTTCCCAATAAACTCTCTGAAGATATGTTGAGACTTATCTCTGTAGTATACCTTAAACTCTCCGACAAGGGAAATAGCAGATTGGTCAAGAAGAACTCAAAGAATGAACATGAACTTGGAGTTGTTATCAATAAGCTAATCCTAGACGATGACAATTTAAAGTCTGTAGAGAGCATGCTTCGAAATTTCACGTAACATTACAATAAATAGACTTTAAATTGGCTTACTCTCTAGAGAACTGACTAAAAATGCAGATTGTTAGTTCAAAGCTTGAGAAAGTTGAGCCAGCAAGACTAACTCGGGAAGAGAAACTTGCATTCTGGATCAACATTCATAATACTGTGGTGATGCATGTAAGCAAGCAAATTATAGAAAACTTAAGAGCCACATTCAGAGCCTTTTGTTATCATTATGAGCTAAAAATGGTGTGATGTTACAGGCGTATATAGTATATGGAGTTTATGAAGATACAACGAGCACAATGATCTTGAAGGTTTAATATATATAATGATCATTTTATTCGTCTTGATTGTATTATTATAACAGATCATCTGAGATATTGTTTTATAATTAATCCAGGCAGCATTTAATATAGGTGGGGAATGGGTAAATGCGTACGATGTCCAGAGTTCGATATTCGGTATCCGTCCATCCGAATCACCATCAGTAAGTTGATATATGACGGTTAGATGGATAAGACTAAATCCATGGTCAATCCAAAATCCGGAACTCTGCCAAACCAAACTATAATATGATATCAAATTGGACCTGTTTTCTAAAATCCAAAAAACCTAAAACGGTATTATACCAACTCAATTCCTTTTAATCTCCTTACAAAGCCATTTTAAAACTATGTAATTACATTGTTCATCAGGTCCAAGTTTATACAGCGGAAGGAATTTTTCAAGAAGTTAGGAAAGCAAAAGATGGTTTCATCAGAACAAGTATTGGATTCGAGAAAGAGGCAAAGATTCTATTGCCAAAGGTCATTTACAACTACGCAAAGGATACGTCTCTCCACATTGCTGAACTCTTCAATACCATATCAGAATGTCTTACAGAGACACAAAGAACCACAATGAGAAGAGTAGTACAGAAAAAGCAAGATCGATGCATTCGCTGGATTAACCGTGACTCGAACTTCCGTTATGTCATTCATTCAGAACTTCTAAGAGGGAGTCATGGAATCTGACAACTATCTTCTGTACTTAGTTGCTATATATCTCGTCTGAATCTAGTTTTTTTGTGTGCTAAGATTTTGCTGAAAAACAGTTTAAAATAGTAAATACAACTCCATATGTAAAAGGAAATTCGAAGAAGTGACTAGAATATACCCAAAAGAAACAACCAAAGAGAGGAAGTCACACAAAGAGTCATTTGTTAGGCATTATACGTATACTTTATGTATGTGTATGAACATATTAACTAAACACCACATAGAACCCAAGCTTAATTTGTTCTGGCAAGAGAGAAAGTGACCAAAAGCAAAACCAAACTCTACAAATTAGTTACCAAAAGTAGGAAGTATGCAAAGAATTTTCTAGTCATGCCACGCAAAATCTCCTTTGCTTCGTCCACTTCTTCTATAATCGATTTCTGCATCCGAACTGCACAGATCCATCCTATACTTTTTGCTTGTCTTTGCTTGAACTCCATTGCCTGGAGTGCTTGATCCAGATATGTGCCCCGATTCCCTCTGCGAGTGATCTGCTTTTATATTATACACAACATTTCATTACAAACCTTTTATAAGTCTTAAACATTGCTATTTAAAAACTCAAGTCATGTGACATATTACCATTGTACAACTCGAGCGGCTCTTGTACGTTGCCTCTATCATCTGCGCTTTTTTGCACGCCCAAGCTAGCCTCTGAGCCACACGAATTCAGCCCTTCACCTTCTGATGCAGTCTTTGTATTAGAGTTTGACGAAGTTGTATCCAAGGTATTACGTGGTCTCATGGTGAAGGAGTCATCGTGCACATGTGTGATCTCCACATATTGGCTCGTAGTGATGACTTCGTCTGCACTGAAACCAAAGGAAGCTCTGTATGCTTCCGGTTCTTCCATATCTTGCTTGGAAATGCGTTGTCCATTTCCGCTACTAGGATAAACATCTGTTTCCTTTGAAACACTTAGCCTTCCACCAGTATGAGAAAACGGAGCATCATGGTCAAGATAGTATCGAGCAAATGTGTCAGGACAGAAGAAATTGGAACCTTCAGATGCCTTCGGCGTATTGTTAGTCTCAGGTGTCTGCGCATAACTAGAGTCACTCCGTGAACATTTGCCTGTTCTTGGAGAAGCCAAAGGATCCCAATGCGGTGAAAACTCATGCTCGGGAAAGGATGAACATCGACCATCACCTGAGATCCTTGAGATTGGAGATCTAAGACTACTTGCAGGACTACCAGGATAGAGTGCGTATGTTGCATGAAGATCATTAGCAGAAATGCAATCTCCTTTCTCTGTCTTCTTGAGATTAGCAGCCGATGTCAAGAACCGAGCATAAGGTACATCAGGTGAAGAAGGAGTGGTAAGATGTGCTAACTCAGGAGGGGGAGTCAATGGAGCAGTAGATGGCTCTGTGGTATACGTTGAGAAAACCGGTGGTGAAACCAATTGGGTCTCATGAGCATAAGGTCCAGTTGCAAACATTGCAGATGAAGGACCACCAGGCGAGTTAGCAGATAACGAAAGCTGGCAATTTGGAGACTGCATTGTGGAAGGAGCAGCAGAATGTGAGAAAGAAGCTGGAGACGAGGGTGGAGCAAGCATTGATGTAGGTTGATTACTCAATCCCATTGTCTGAGGTTGATTTGATTGATGACCATTTACAACATTCCCTTCAGGTATTCGTGAAGCCGGCACAATACGTCTCTCTCCTTTCTTTGCACCAAAACAAGATAATGCTTTAAAACACCCAACCCACCTCTTCCTCTGTCAATACATCAAACAATCATTAGCAAACATGAAACAAAATGCAAGAGAACAGAAGAACAATCTGCATATTGTCACGCACACATAAACAAACACAACTTTTCTTCTTTCTTTTACCAAATGTGTAGAGACACGATTTATAAATTATCACTTGAGTCTAATCAGGAATAAAATTATCCAATTAGGCTAAGCATATCAAGCAAGGACTATGAAACAATGAGTTGGTGTAGTTTCTATTACAAGGCTAAGACTTTGACTTAATTAAGAAAATTTCCAAAAATAATTGTCTACATCAAGATCGGTCCACAAACCAACTACTAGAAAGGGAAGTAAGCTAAATAGAGCTCGAGAAATAGATCGAGAAGTTAAAACCCTAAATCAAAAATCTCCATGACAGTGACTTCGTTGCCATTAAATAAAAAAGAAACAATTTCGAACGAAATTTAACTACCGATAAGAGAGAGAGGATTCCTCAGGATCTAAGCTTAAATACTCAAAATTGAACAAAGTATCAACAGATTCAAGCTTAAAAAAGGAAGAAGACACAGACCCGTTCTCGAAGAGGAAGTCTACTCGCCATTACCATCGAACTCTCGAAATTCTTTCACCAGATCCAAAGCGACAGAAATCTGATGAATCCCTTTGGCTCAGCTCATCTAGTAAAGAGCAGTGACACGCATTTTCAGTGAGAATTAAGAGTTCAAATCGAATAAAGAAAAGAAGGTAGAGGGAGAAAATAGGGTTTAGTTTGATGTAAGGAACCCGTCTGAGACAGGTGAATCTAGAAGAACAAAGCAGAGGCTGACACCATGTAGATTTTGCTGCTGTGAGGCAAGACAAAAGCAATTTTTGGAAAGCAACAGTCGTAGCTACTATTTTTTTTTTCCGCAAAGTAGTATCACTTTTATTTAAGATAAATAAAATAAAAAACACATGATATATATTCAAAAAACGAAAGTCAGAATGATCAAGAGTTTAATCTTATCTTTCTTGCCTTAGCTATGTGTCTTAGATGATTGATGGATTATGAAGCATCCATTCATTGAGCCACATAGGTGCGTCCCTTACTATATAGGATTGGTATATACGATCTCACGTAACAGACAAAGCAAGAGTTATTGCTTCTTGATTCTCAATTGATATAACATAGGCACTATACCAGTCATCAATCATGTTCAAATGGTCTCTAACCTCTATAAACATGATGTTATTTTCCACGGTGTCCATGTTTGTAATGCATTGGTGTAGGTTGTGAGAGCTTGTCTCAAATAAGATCTTGAATTGGCGTGTATACTTCATGCTTTTTGTGGTCCATAGAAGACTCGCAAACTCAGCTTGTTGACGATTTTTGATGTTGAAATAAGCTCTTTTTTCGTGGAGGATAGTATTCTCATAGTGGTCTTAAATATAGTGATGTGGACCGTATGAAACTTTGTGAAATTAAGTTGGTTAGTCCAAACATAGATATCAAAGATAATAACAACGTTTGACAATAACATATGTGGGGTCTTGTAGCCAAAATACACTTAATATCAATGGTGATTGTGTGATAGAAAGATCGTATAGAGTATATACATTAGTTATAAATAAAAGTAACTTTACCCTGATTTGTAATTATAAACATGATATTTCTTTTACTTCTATTAGATCCACATATATAATACATATACATATACAGTATATACTGTTTTTAGTTAATTGCAAAATACAAACAAAATACAGTAGTTCACTTATGTCATTTGCAAATAATGTAATACAAACAAAATACAGTAGTTCACTTATGTCATTTGCAAATAATGTAAGAAATACATTTTTGAAAAAGAAATTCTTTTGTCAACACTTGTTTTCTAGTTAACAAACGCAAACACTGTATATTAGAAAACGTGTAAATTGACGTACAGATCAAGCGGGATATACTTTCATTTTGACCGTGTTATAAATTTCTGGATAAAAATTAATTTATAATTCATAACAACCTTTAAAAATAGGTTTGAAATAGGTTTTGTTACAATTATTTATTTTAAAAATCTAAATTAATAAAGATTTCATGAAAAAACATTTAAAAAGCTTAAAAAAAAAATCGGTTACAAATTCGGTTATTGATTCGGTTCCGGTTCTGGTTTGGATTCGATTTTCCGGGTATATAGATTTAGAATACCTTTTGGTATTTTATCGGGTTCGGTTCATCTAATTCGGTATTTTCTTATTTTGATTTAAGACTTATCCAAATATTTTTATTGTTTAATAGAGTTTAATCCGATATAGATCGAGTTCGGATTCGAGTATTTATATATAAAAATTCAAAATTAAAAGACATTTAATAGAAAAGCTCTAAAAAAATTTGTTTTTGGTTTGGTTCGGATTCAGGTTTAGGTTTGATTTTTCAAATACACAGATTTATAATCTATTAAGGTAATTTATCGTATTCGTTTCGGGTTCGGTTTTTCTAATTTAGATTAATTTCGGTTCGGATTTTGGACCTCTAAAATAACGTTCAAAATATCAACACGAGTTTAGGAACTAAATAAATACGGTTAAAAAAAAAATCAAATCTCACACTATAGCGTAGGTATATATCTAGTATTTATATATATCCCAAACCAATGAGAGGTAAGTTCAGTTTGGTACATAGATGATATTTAATTAACTAAACCGGCAAGAATTCTGGTACACATAGACTATGTGGTCGAAGTTTCAAACTTTCCCACATGGGTTTGTTAGGATTTACACCATTTGACTTTTGTACATAGATTAGTAGTTACTTACCAAACTCTTTCTTTTTGTTTAACAAAAGCAAATCAAAATATACTAACTAATTTCTTCTCCTTCAACTTCACATGGATAACATCGTACGTCGATCCTTTATAAACCAGATATGTATGTGAAGAGCTTACTAGTGACTCAATGATGAATCCTAAAAACCGGTTTCTTTTGAGCGGAGAGACAAGAAACATGAACCCTAGCGTTGATGATATGAAACTCCTAGAAAAATCAAAATCCAATGATGTTTAATACAAGTGACAAATATGCTTCTGTAAGAGTTTAATGAATCCTAGAATAATAGAGCAAGAATCTCGATATGAACAAAGTGATGATTTTCGTAAAACGGAAACATGTTTCGTTCTTTTTTGGTTTTGAATGGAAACATGTTTGCTACAAAGAGAATCAACACCTTTGTTTTTTTCTTCTTGCTTCTTCTTGCCATTAAACTTAACTTTGATTCATGAACTTCAAAACTAGCAACACAGCAGCTTGCATATCAGTAGACTGTAGAGAAACTGAGAAACAGGAATCCGTTTTAAGGCGAGGTCATTGCAGAGATGAATCAAAAAGAGAAGATTGCATATTACCTAAGATTTGGCGATGCTACTTCTTCACTCTTTTCTTCTTACCTTTTTCTTCTTCATCTGTATTAAAAGGCCAAGTCCCATCTTGATAATCCAGAACACCTCTTTTTCCAACAAGACACTAGTTTTTTTTTGTGTTCCTCAATATCTCGATTTGCACAATGATTAGCAAGCTATAAAAATTGTCAAATTATTTCTTGTCCGAAGGAGAAAGTGACTTTGAGAGCTTAAAGTTCTTGTAGCAACTGTATCTGGTTAGATACAAAACACTCACTCACTCCCAGACCCCTTGGCTCGCCAACCATTTTGGGGAATTATACTCTGAAAGGGCTTGTCGCAGCATTTCATCTGGTTTAATACCATTTCTTAACATCTGTTCATACAACAATGCAGCTTCAACGAGTCTTCCAACCTTGCAACAACCACGGATAATAATACCGTAGGCAACAACATCAGGCAATAATCTCGCCTTAATGGCTTGATGGAAGATATTTGTTGCTTCATCCACTCTTTCACGTTTGCAAAGACCGTGGATTATGATGCTATAACTTATTATGCTTGGAGAAATACCTTTCTCTTGCATATCCTCAAAAAGCTTGAAAGAACCTTCAATGTCGACAGCTTTTGAAAACCAGTCCATTAGACAACCATATGTGACAACATTCGGTTTAGGGCTCTTTTCCACCATTTTGGAGAACATCCTTATCGCACCATCAATATCATTATTTTTACAGAGCGCATGAATAAGTATAGTCAATGTAATGGAATTGGGTCCAAAAGGGGTAAGTTTTAGCATCTCAAAAGTCCTAGCTGCTTCATCTAACTTTCTTAAGGAGCAGTAGCCACATATCATTGTGTTATATGTCACAATATCAGGCTGCATCTTTCCTTTGAGAAGATTACTAAAGAACTTAGAAGCATCCTCCACACGGTGAGCTTTGAATAGCAAATTAATGACAACATTACATACCGCAGTATCTGCAGGTATTTTATTCCTTTGCATGAAATCAAATAATTGAAGCCCAATGGTTGGCTTCAGATGCTTGCACAATGCATCCATTACGGTACAGAATGCTACAGCATCAGGTTCCAAACCCATTTTATACATCCGGAAAAATAGAAACAATGCTTCATTTAATCTACCTTCCATGGCACTCACTTTAATAAATGTGGTGAACGTGGCTACATTGGGGTTTATTCCATATATCTCCATTAATCGAAACACCTTCAAAGCCTCAATAAACTGTTTTGATCTACACCAGCCTTCTATTAAAGAATTGAAAACTACAACATTGGGCCGAACTGACTGGCCTAAAGACTTAAGAGAGAATCTCAAAGCATGGAGCATCTGCCCTTGCTTACACAGACCATCCACAAGCACGCCATAAATGACAACATCTGGTAGACGACCCATCTTTATCAAATCATTGTACAAAGAAAACCCGGATCTCAAATTTCCACACTTGCAAAAACCATCAATGAGACTGCTATAAGTTACAACAGAGGGCTCCAGACCACGTTTCAAGATCTGACCATATATACCAAAAGCCTCGTAAATTCTACCATCCTGGCACAATCCTTTTATGAGAATAGTATAGGTAACTACATTAGGGGATATCCCTTGACACAACATTCTATTGTACACATCAGACACTGTTGCTAAATCCCCAGATTTGACATATATATCAATTGTTGAACTGAACACAACCACGTCCAACTTCACACCTTTCTGTAATGCCTGCGAGAAAAGTTTATGACCCATTCCTAACATCCCTGATTTGAAGTATCCATCAATCAGAATGCTGTAAGCGATCAAGTCTGGCATTATTCCTTTCTGTTCCATTAGTTTGAAAAGCTCAAATGCTCTATCCAATTCGCCTCTTTTGCAGAACCCATTGATTAATGTACAAAATGTCACCACATTTGGTACCGGACCACAATCCAATAACAAACCTAACATCTGAGAAGCTACCTCTATCTGATCAACTGAGAGACCTTTCAAAATCTTATTGCAAGAGACTATATCTATTTTAAAACCTCTCTCAATCAGTAATCGGTGAAATTCTAAAGCCTTTGCGACCTCTTCTCTGTGGAAAAGAGCACCCAACACAAATCCATGAGCACCCACACCAGAAGGCACGACACATCTACATAGTTTATCAAAATGATCAGCTATCAAGTCGATATGAACAGCGTCAATCAAAGAATTTAGCATCCTATATACACAGTCCTCCGGTATAACTACACCCAATTGAATACTATACACAAATATCTTCATAGCGTCATCAACCATGCCATATCTACAACAACGTTCCATCAAAAACCTGCAAACAACACCGTGGTTCAAAGAAAATTCCGCTGAGTTATCGAGAATTTCACCCAGAACGTGGAAATCCTTCCCACGATTAGCAATCATTTCACCAAACACCTTATCTGCAACATTAAACATCCTATGACGGATCAACACCTGAGCAAGGGTAAAGAAAGAGGGACCCCGTCCAGACATCTCCGCCCATCGAAAGTACTCAAGTGCAGAACTGGGATCTGACTGAAGCGAAAGAAGGACCAAATTTGTCTCGCTTTGTTTCAAATTTGAACCACAGTCAGCATCTAATAGGTTAAAGTTCCCTTCTTTAATTGCTTTAGAGAAACCGGCGGCTAGAGCTTTAAAGGAGTCAGAAGAAAACCAACGAGTTTTCACACTGTTTAGGTTCACGAACACTGAGAAAATCGGCGGGAAAATCTTGCGTAGTCGTAAAGAAGATGAAGAAAGAAGAATCATCTTTTAGAGGATTCCCATTGCCGGGAAAACAGAGGAAAACTGTTTTTTACTCTTTATTTAAAGAAACGCAAACTGACTAATCTCAATAGACCTGACCCGGCTTAACAAAATATATGGGCTTATAGTGGATCAGCCCACTAAACTAAAGCGACTTCCTCCATCTTAAAACCCTAAATTTACGTGTTAGCCGCCGTGTAAGGACCCGATTTATCTCAACCCGACCCGTCTTAATAAAACATTATGGGCTTTACTGGTTCAGCCCAATAGATTGATGAAATACGTTTCTTTATTTAATAGAACTGATTCACTCCTCTCAAAACCCTAATTCTTCCATCACTTGTCTCCACCTTATTACTGTGTCAAATTTACGGCGCCGATTTATCGTCGGAGTTTCTGATTCATTAGTTCCAATATAATCTCAGGATGTTATAGTTTTATTGCTTCCATTTAAAATCACTTACTTTTGCTAGTGTAGATGCCTTCCTTAGAATGGTTTAGCTCTGATTAATCAAGCCAAACGTTTTATCCTGAATCGGTTGCTTATGTTTTTGTTCAAATTTCTTGTGTTGTGTTGTTTTGTGGTAAATAATAAGAGATTGATTAGAAATTGCACTATGTATTATTAATGGCTATGCCAATTCTCTATGGCATAGTCTTTGAACAAAAGTGCAAAAAGAAAGAGCTGTTAAATCAGCAAGCGGCCAGACAACCGTCGGGATAGATCCACAGGTGAAGCGGGAATTTTGCCCTGCTTTAGCTACTAAATCTATCCTACAAATCTGTTCAAATGATGATTCTCAATTTTTGTTTATGTTTTGTGTGTTGTGATTGAGTTAGTGTTTTGTATTTGCATCTTGTATCGAGGGTCATGTTTCGTTCTAGTGGCATGGCCATTTTCGAGAATGCGTAAAGGAATAGCTGATTAAATTCAGTAAGCGGCCAGACAACCGTTGGGATAGATCCACTGTTGTTGCAGTTTTTTCTCTGCTCTCAACTACTAAATCTATCCCACACTTATTACTATTTTATGGGTTATTCTAAATTTTGAGTTTTGTTTGAATCTGTTGCAAGAGTTGAGACTTTGATCAAATTTAAGTTATTACAAAGATGTTGTCCAGAGTTCTTAGTTCGGTTCATGGTCCGAGCTCGTAGAGTTGATTGATTCTATTGCACCAATAAACATTGTGTGACTTGATGAACACAACAAGACGAGATGGAAGATAGCATGTTTTTCAGAAGTGTAATTGTCTCATTCCAAATACGAAATGACTTCAATTATTCTGGTTGAACAAAATGATATCACTTCAATTTTAGAACTCTACCTGAGTGTTGACAGATCCTTATAAGAAGCCTTTGCTCACATGGGAAAAAAAAAGAAACCTTTTGCTAACTAATTGTTATATTATTAATTTTTTTAAAAGGATGAAGCTCCTTGAAAATTTGATATAAAGCCAAATCCTTGAAAGTTTGATATAAAGACAAATCTGCCTGAACTTTGAGTCTCAGTCTAATTGCACAAAATTGGATCAAAGTTCTAATTCCACCTCAATTGAAACTTTTAAACCTAATTCCACAATTTTGTTGGTTAAGCTTTAAAAAAAACACCATACCACACAATTAAATAAGTACCAAAACCGTAACCAAAAGCAAACCTGATTTAGACCCAAGTAATGACCCAATAATGATCTAGTTTTGACTCACGTTCTCAAAACAAGCTGATTTCGATATTAGAAACAAAAACCCTAACTTCAATCGTTATTGTGGCTGAGTTCGATTTCATATTTTCTAATCGGCTTGTATTTGGAGTTTGCATGAGAAGATGAATTCTGATGATAATATGCTAGTCACGGTGAATATTGAAGGTGAAGCTCATGGGAGAGATGAAGAACTAGAAGAAGATAATTCAGAGGATGAAGAAGCTAGTGAAAGGGATGCTTTCCAAATTGAAGAAGATGTCTAAAAGTTTGTAGATGAGTGTAGCATTGAACATAATCTATACCCAGATAGCGATGATGATGAAGAAGAAGGGTTAAGGAATCAGAAAACTAATGATGGCTTAAGTTGTGGTCCGGGTTATCTTCATGAAGGTATGACTTTCTTCAACGGTGTTGCTTTTAAAAGAGACTGTACTTGACTACGTTCTTCGAACTGCAAGGAACTTAGAACAATATAGGTATGATAAGCAGAGAATTGCATATAAATGCGCTGGTAAAGGGTGTGATTGCAGGATATATTGCTCTGTAACTGGAAATTCAAAGGCTTGGAAGGTTAGAGTGTTTAACGATGTGCATTCTTGCATTCATAATGGGAGGTGTGTTATGATGAAGGTGCATGTAATAGCTAGGTTATTTGTGGATAAAATTCGTGACGAACCTGAGTATTTATTGCCCAAGAAAATGGTTGCAGTCATGTTGAAAAAATGGAGGATGAAGGTGACAAGGCATCAGTGCCAAGCTGCTAGAAAGATGACCTTAAAATGGATTGAAAGAGAATATACTCGACAATTTTCACGTCTAAGTGACTATGCTGCAGAAATATTAGTTTCAAATCCAGATTCAACGGTGGAGATTGATATTGTGGTGAATGAAGAAGGGCAGGAAGTATTAAACCGGTTCTATGTGCGCTTCGATGTCCTTAGGAAAACATGGAGAGAATCATGTAGACCGTTGATTGGAGTGGATGGCTGCTTTGTAAAGGCAAAGATGAAAGGAGAGCTGCTTGTTGCATTGGGCAGAGATGCTGATAATAGAATCTACCCTATAGCTTGGAGTTGGGTCGGAGTAGAAAATACAAAAAATTGGATTTGGTTTCTAAGAAAACTGAAAGATGATTTAGATCCGAAGAATGGAGAAGGTTATATCATAGTTTCTGATCGACAAAAGATATGTTAAATTTATGGGTTCATGAGCTTTATATGTCGAAATATGGTGCTGTGTTTGGCTTTATTTGTCGAAATTTGGTGGTTCTTGTGTTGATATTTGCTGCTTTATTTGGCTTTATGCTGAGGGATTAGTCCAACTTAGAGGGACTCGGTTTTGGCCAGACACAGGTGCTCCAGACATTCACGAGCCACCTCCTCATCCAATGCCCGAAAGACCAAAACGAGGCAAAGAGAAATGGATAAAAGGGAGAAATGAATCACCAACAAGGAGAGAACCAAAACAGCTGAAAAGAGTTATGCACTGTAGCGTTTGTACAAGGTGAATCTTCATAGACAATTACGCAGCTGAGTAATGTTGAGTAGAAGATAGAATTACAATCTGGATGTTATGGACCAGCTTCTATTTTTGTTTATCATTTTAAAACTATGTTGATCACTTAAGTATTATGATACTTCGAAATTATATCTAATGACCAACAAGGTCTCGGTTAATGATACTTCTAAAAAGGCATAAGCAAAATACATGTGCTTCAATTCCCATTCTCGTTTACATAATGAATTACCATAACACAAGAGACTCCTAACACAACATTCCAAGATATCGAACACCTACTATTCATTGTCTTCTACAATAACAACAACAAAAGAACATGACATCATAATCCAACACCAAAAACAGTAGCCAATTACACTAAAAGTTTGATGACCAAACTCATGATAACATGACCACCAAATGATACAAACATAAGTGTCTTGATCTTGCTCTTCGTTTCTACCAAAACATTTTCCATCTTCTCAAATACCATTTCCTTAAGCCTTTCAAACAACTTCTCCGTCTCTTTGTTCTCTTTCGAAACATCTTTCATCGTTTCTTCAAGCATCAAAAATTTAAAATTCAATGCTTCTAACTCACTTAACATTGCATCATCAGCCCACTTGAAAACATGATTATCATCCTTAAGCTACACATAATCAAAATCACAATTTTAATACTAAAATTTTTGAAAATCACATAATTTAAGAATCAAATTTTCGAAAATCAGAACAAAATAAACAACAAAATCAGAATAAGAATAGCAATTACCACACTGGAAGCAGCATAAGCACAACAAAAATATTTTCTTTGCGGATTCTTTGCAGATTTCGATTCCTTTGTAACAACTTTTTCTCCACACCAACATTGCTTTGGGATCCCCACGATTCTGTTCTTTTCTAGAGTACATGTTGAACTACTCGAAACTCTAGACTCATTATTCATACTCTTCTTCAAAATATCTTGAGATCCAGAGAACATCAAAATTTAGGGTTCTTCGTTGTTCTTTTAATTTGGGGATTCTGTAAATGAGTTCTGTAAAAGCGATAAAAGAGACTTTAAATGGGTCGACGTATGGGTCTAAAATTACAAATGAGTTGGTTATAATCGGTTGAGACGTATACTAATACCATTTGGTTTAATTTTAAAAGCTAACCAACAAAATTGTGGAATTAGGTTTAAAAGTTTCAATTGAGGTGGAATTAGAACTTTGGGATCCAATTTTGTGCAATTAGACTGAGACTCAAAATTCGGGTAAATTTGCTTTTATATCAAACTTTCGAGGTGGAAATAAACCGAGTTCTCTAAAAGGACATATCACAATCTAAAACTTAACTAACGCTTTTCAATTATTGAACAGTAACATTTGATTTCGATAAAACTATAACATACAAGTCATTAGCCGTGGGCATTTCTACATCAACAATTCTATATGGTTGAAGCCATTTAAAGGATACCGAACAAACACACATCCGCATATTAATTGCACTTTCAACACATGAATAAAATGTTATAATGTATTTCAGTATTTGTACTTCCCCAATTTCAGAAAGGGAGTGGGAAGTGGGAAGCCATCAATTATTAAACAAAAATCAACATTTTCTTTTTACCTTTCTAGCTTGTTCAATTTTAATTGGACAATTCTTTTATACAATATGTATAGTTTGTTAAGAGTGTTTGAATACAGATTCCAATGTCATATCATTTTGGGTAATAAAAAAAAATTAATATCACATGCTATTATCTAGTAGGTAACAAAAAAATTAATATCACACCAAAATATAGTTTATTTTTATATTGTTTGAATTAACAAAGTCCAACTCCTATCACAATATTTAATACATTTAGTAACACAATTATCTAAAATTATTTTAGGGGTTGTTATTGGATCTATATTTTAGAAAAGTTTTGGTGTCTTGAAAATAATGAAGATTTTAAAAATTTTCTATATTTTAGAAAAGTTTTAATGACTTTGAATAAGTTTTTCCTCAATACTCTGCAGATTCTTACATCTATTAATTTTCATATATAAAATATAAAATATATTTTATAGTGTGTTTTTATATATATTTTATAAATTATATTTAACAAAAATTATAAATTGTACCAATATTTTTTCATACTAGAAGTTATGTCAAATTTTATTACTAGTTATTTTATTGTTATTATTATTATTATTATTCCAGATTAATTATTTTTGATTTTTCTATTTTTAAGAAATTATATATATTTTTTAGTTATAGTGAATGACTTTATGAATCTCTCATCAAGATGCAATATTTTTGAAGATTGTATTTTGTAAAGGTATACATATGAAATCAACAAATCAATAACACAATATTTTAATTCAATAACTTTAGGAGACTCTTCATGACAAACCAATAACACAAAACTTTTATAGACTTTATGAAATTATAAACCAATAACTCTAGAATTCTAAAGATTTGAGAAGACTTTTTACAAATATATAAACTAATAACACCAAACTTTAATAGAGTTTTGGAAAATCTTGATTCAATAACACTAGAATCTTAATAACTTTTAAATCTCTCTAACTCCGTCTAAATACATAAACCAATAACACCCCCTTAGTTTGAAGCTGAGTTTTGTGTTCTAAATCATACAGTATATATGTTAGGTTGAATTTAAGTTCAATGAAAATTAATATTAGGAAACCAAATTTTGGGAAAATAAAGAGGAAATCAGACTTCAAATACAACAAGTTTGGGAAAAAACCAAGGGCTTGTCCATAAATGCCAAAATCTCGAAGTGCAGAAACAATATTATCAGCTGGAAAAAAGAGCAGAGAGACTTGAAGTAGAAAGAACTGGAGCAGAAAAAAGAAAGACTGAATAGTCTCATGACAAACCCGCAGAACAAAGAGCTAGAAATTCAAGCTCTAAACAATGAACTAAAAGAAGCATACAAGCTAGAAGAAAGCTTATAGACGCAAAGAAGCATGTTACAATGGCTACAGCTAGGAGAAAAAGCTTCGGGTACTTCCACGATGTGACAAAGAAAAGGAGAGCCATTAATTGCTTTAATGTGTTAGAAGACTTCAATGGCTCAGTGTTCAACACAGAAGAAGATATCACAAGAGTTTTAGAAGACTATTTTAAATACCTTTTCCAATCCCAAGACGTAGGAAATCCCAGCATCATCAACAAAGCTCTGCAACCAAAGACTAAAATGAATGCTAAGCTCATAGCCAAGCCAAACAGCTCTAAAGTCAAAGATGCACTCTTCGCCATTCACCCTGGAAAGGAGCCTGGACCCGACGGATTTGCAACTGGCTTCTTTTAATCAAACTAGAGCTTCATGGGCCCACCCATAGTCAAAGAAATCCAAAATTTCTTCAAATCAGGCGAATTCCCTACAGAGATCAATCAACTCACATCAGGCTTATTCCAAAAAAGCATAACCCTAAGTCTGCAGCGGATTACCGTCCAATTGCTCTGTGTACCGTCTACTATAAAATCTTTTGTAAGATCCTCTCAAGGCACCTAAAGCCATGTCTTGAACACCTAATCCTGGAAAGCCTGTCAGCCTTTATCCCCGGTAGATCAATATCGGATAACGTTCTGATAACACATAAGATTCTGCACTACCTGAAAATATCAAAAGCAAAGATCAACACCGCAATGGTGATAAAGATAGACATGTCCAAAGCATATGATAGAGTGGAATGAAATCATGGAGAGACTAGGTTTTCACCCTATATGGAGAAACTGGATCATGAAATGCATAAGTATTATCTTTTATTCGTTCCTAATAAAATGGGACAAGTAGTACACAAAGAGTAGTCCGACAGAGAGACCCAATCTCACCGTACATGTTCATCTTATGTAGCACTGATCTTTCAGGTTTATATGACTCGGCCCAAAAAAAGGATCCGTAAAAGGCATCAAAGTCGCAAAGCTCAGCCCGAGACTAAACCATCTCCTGTTTGTAGACGATACAATGTTCTTCTCCAATACAGATTCTACAAGCTGCTCCACACTAATGAAAATCCTGGAGGAGTATGAATCAGTTTCAGGCCAAACAATAAACAAAGGAAAATCTGGTATCATTTTCTCGAACAAAACGTACTCTAGCATCCAAAGTAAAGTGATGAACACACTAGGAATACAAAGAACAAGTGGATCAGGGAAATACCTAGGCCTTCCTAAAAATTTCGGGAGGAAAAAAAAAGGATCTCTTCAGCTCCCTGGTGGAAAGAATCAGGCTCAAAACCATAGAATGATCATCAAAATTCCTCTCTTCAGTGGGAAAAACGACAATGTTACAAGTTGTTCTCTCCTCCATCCCAACTTACACGATGTCTCACTTCAAGCCCAATGAGCCTGTGTAAGAAGATCATATCACTTTTTATCAGATTTTGGTGGGACTCTAAACTGGTGATATGATAATGAAAAGCACAACAGTTGCAGCACCGGAAGTTGAGGGACGGATTACACGTTTGAGAGCTAAGGAGTTGGCTCGTGAAGCTCATTCCCTCATTGCCAATGGAGTTGACGTGGTG